>CAJNDV010033746.1:4254-20680 GCA_905221635.1 Symbiodinium sp. CCMP2456 | reverse complement strand
GAGGAGGTAGTGGGCTGCCCAACAGCCTTGATCATAGCCAAAAGGCCGAGAAGACCTCCAACCCGCCGGTTTAAGGTTTAGGGCCTTTAGGGTTTAGGGTTGTGGCAAGTGCACACATTATACTGTTTGCTTAGCAAGATCCGCTATTATTTAGTGCTTAAAGAAGCTTGATCTGGATGGAGTTAACTTGCAGTTCATGGATTCCAGATCGGCTTTTCAGGCCTATTGAAACCATCCGGAGAGGATTAGAATCTGATAAGCAGTGACTAGCCGGTTGCTGTTGCTGTTGCTCTTGTTGTTGGTGGTGGTGGTGGTGGTGGTGGTGGTGGTGGTGGTGGTGGCGGTGTTGGTGTTGATGTGGCGGTTCCCTCTTCTGTACACGGCCGCATGACAGCAGTGCCTGGGGATCTGCAAGCTCATCAGCCTAACTCATTCTATCTCTGCTTCCGCATACCAGGAGACGCGAGTAAGCAGGGTGAAGTCTACTTCCATGGCGACCACTTGCTCGAGCCGTACCTGGAGGTAGGGATGCAATGACTTGCAAGAGAAAGGGGACTGCGGACAAACAGTGGGTTGTTTGCAAGCCAGAGCATGAGCTCCCGTTGCTGCCTCGGTTTGGGTTCGCAACGCTCTTCTGAGGTAGGCCATCATGTCGTCGAACTTGTTCATCTCCTTACCGGAGGACGCTTTCGACCATCACAACCTAGCGTCTCCGCGCGATTCCTTTCTGAACCTGTCAGGAGACTCTACTGGCAACAAAAAATCTTAAGCCTCGATTCGCTTAGGTCCCCATCGAAGTGCTTGGCAGTGGCACAGCTGCACGGGGTGATGGCATGACCCGTGGAGTCCATGGGTGGGGCCGTCGCACAGATGCCTGCATGCTGGTTCACAGAAAACGCACAGATCCAGTACGGGACGTCCAGCTTACCCTTTCCGCGCAGTGCATCGGAGAGCTTTCCAAACTGCCGCTCTTTGAGAAGCTGGACCATGTGATCGTACGTCTCCATCTCCAGCGCGTCCGCCAAGACCGCTGCGAACAGATTCACAAACGTGTTGCGCCAACTGTGGGTTACCATCTTGTGCGCTAAGCGTGGCATGCCATTGTTCACGGTGTCTGCATAGGAGAAGCCCCTAGCCCTAGCAGCCGGAATCTCTTCGCCCGACAGGATCCCCCGCGAAGCCCGCAAGACCAAGCTCGGAACCTTGCCGGCAGACATCGGCTCGAGAGGCAAGTCGGTCGAGTCGGCACCTTCAGAAGCACAAAAAGAGGGTTTAGGGGCACTGAAGTCGGGTCGGGTGACCACAGTCTGGCTAAGGCGGCTGGAGCTGCCTTCGCTTGTACTCCGCTCTGCGCTCTCTGAGGGAGATAAAGCTGAAGGAGAAGGAGAGGATGCGCAGGCCTCGGCAAAGACAAGAAACCACCCGCGGTTCCTCTATGCCATGAACAGGTGCCACGTCTCTGTCTCACTTCTGCTCCTCCGCACCCTATGCCCAGCCTCGGCTACTTCCAGCTTCTCTTCGAGACATTCTTCCGCGCGGTGGACGAATACCGAGATCTTAGCCAGGTCGGGGTTGGGTCACTTCATGCATAGAGGACCCACAAGCACAATTGATCAAAAAAACATTCCCTGGAAAGAAAGCTTTGACATGTTGCATACTGCAAAGAGGAGAGGCACGTGGAGCGAACCCTGGGGAAGCTGGAGGATTCCAGAAAAGCCCTCGCTCCAATAGTCCTTGCTGGGAAGGCTCGCGTGCCCGAAGGGCTCCAAGCCAAAATCAAGATCCTCGTCTCGAAAGACCTCCTCTGCAAGGAACGACTCCTCCCAAAATGGGTCGGTCTTGTTCTTCAGGGGGGCCGTCCCTCCACCTTTCCAAGGCTTCAGAAATCCTCCCTTCCCTTTCACAGAGACCTCGCAGCAAAAGTCCGGAGCGCTCACGAGGTCTCCACCTACTAGCCCATCGGCGCGATGGACGACGACGGTAAAGCAACGGCTCTGTCTGACCTGCAATGATCTGGGGATTATGGCCTGCCGAACGACGTCGTTCGTTGTCGACTGATCCACATCAAAATGTTCCATGAACTCGTACCCCAGACCCGCGTAGAAGTCGAGCAGCTGTCGGATGCTTACACCACGCCCTGCCAGCTCCTGCACTTTCCCATCCCAGACTGGCCTATCCAGGGGATCCAAAGCGGCAACTTCCTGTTCAGCCAATTGAAGATCGAGGCCGAACTTCTTGGGCGGCTTCACACGACCTTCCGTCCAAATGCTGAGCTCTGTCCCAAGTCCTGAGAAGAGGGACGCCAGCAACGGCACGATCACAAGCTTCCGCAGAAGCACCACGGAAAAGCTGAACATCCACTTCCACTCATCTGCCTCCGACAAGTTCGCCAGAAAAGCGAAGATGATCAATAAGTACAAGAGGGAAAGACAGAAACTGAACAGCCAAAAGCCGACGTCCTTGCATCGTCTCATCCACATCTGGAGCTGTCGATGGCCGTGGCTCTCTTGCACGAAGCTGCGATAAGCAAAATAGGATTCGAGGCTTCTGGGAATGAAATTGAAAGAGACCGACAGTAAAGAGACGAAGATATACCACAAAGGCGTCCCCTGCTGAAAGGGGCAGTCGGCGGGGCTCCGTGCCGCCACAGCAGTGCCATCCACGGAAAAGAACAAAGCGACGAATGCCAAGGACCCAACGAGGCAGTCCATGATGATTTTCGCTCGCTTGGTGCAAGCGACATGCAGATCGCACATGCCAAGCTCAACCACGGGGTGCGTGGCAACTAGCACCGTCCACAGCCGGCGCAAGCGAGAGTCGTGCATGCGAACGAAAGCTTTCGGCAGGCACTCTTCGAAGTCCACGGCCAGTGCTTTCAGCTGAGACGACTTCTGCACTGCGAGACTGCCTTGCACCCAGCCACTCCTGCCCCAGATGTGTGAAGTTATGGAGCTGGCATACAGTTTTTTCCGGCGCGCAACCTCCAAGAGCGTGTTTTGACACAGAATCCGATCCCGAAATTGCTGCCCAAGTGCAGGCCGCAGCTTCTTCTGGAAGTTGCGAAGACGGGTCACATAGAGCCCAGATTGCAGGTGAGGCAAGCGGTTCGGTTCTGGCGTGTTCTGTGAGCTGTGCTGGTCGCTGCCTTGAAAGTGCAGGAAGCCAGGAACGCAGGAGCCGCAGGAGCCGCAGGAGCCGCAGGAGCCGCAGGAGCCGCAGGAGCCGCAGGAGGTCAGCGGAGGCAGTTCCGTCAGGAAGTACTCGTCCCGCCAAAGGCCCGTTCTCTGAAACTTCCTGTCCAGAACCTTCCCGAAGAGGATCAGCGCCAGGGACGCGCCCAGGAGCGCCCAGAGGGCCATGGCCGGCGGGCGGCGCCACCAGCCCGGCCGCTCGAAGATCTCCTGAAGACCCTCCAACCCCAGCATGTTGGCGTTCCTCGGGGCGAGACGGAATCCACTGCATTGATTTGATGCTGTGTGCCGATTTTTCACAGAGGTGCTGGTCCCTTTCCAAGCACAGATTTATCAAGCAAAGACGTAACGACACTGCGAAAAGAACATGTTGAGGTCAGGATAGAAAGACCAACAGATGGCAAGGTTGCCGGCGGAGACTCGCAGAGATCTTGTGTACTACTTGTGGAATTCTCTCACGTTACATTCGTGGAAACGGCCACCTTATGAGTTCTATTCGGCCACTCGTGGGTTAGCCTCACAACCGCGACCCGAGCAGAGGCGCCAAAAAGAGACTGAGTTACGAGACAGGACCCGGAGTGGAGTCGGCTGGGTACGGCTTCTGGCTTTTTGGATGCGCATCCGTCGTGCACTCATCCCCTTTGCACTGGCCTAAACGCTCTTCACTCTAATCACTCTACCAACGGACATGGCTCTCCAAAGATGATGCTCTAATCCACACTCACGTGCAGTTTCGTGCACGTTGGCCGGAACATGTCAAACACAGTAAAGAGAGGGGGAGGGCACTGAAGTCGACACATCTTATAAAGTCAACGGAAGAACTTAGCAACGCAAGCCCCAAGAAAACCTGTTTCTCTGATCAAACGAAACTGGCTGTTGGATTGCTGCCAAGGGCTCGTGCAGTCCAGCAGCAGGTCCACAAAGGCTGTGAAGACCGTCAAGTGGAGTGTGGCGCACCAGGTGCCCGAAGTGTTCGCTCCGTTCGGGAAGGCTTCTGCCAGCTCTGCAGCCGTCGCCAAGCGGACCCCCTCCGTGGACCAAGTCTCACCGTCCAAATACGCACAGAGCCACTTGGGGTCTGGCGTTTCGTCAGTCAGCCGCACGTAGATGGGCGAGATGACGTCCGCGACCTTCACCTCCTTCGCACTCAAAGTGCGAATGTTTACAAGCGAGATGTCAACTGCCGGCACGGCTGAGGACAGAGGCCGTCCTCTGTCCGTTCGCACCTTCAGCCCGGAACCCAGGCTTTCGTTGCCGACTGCTCCATCAAAAGTCGTCATCACCAGCGCATAGTCGTCCTCTTCTCCAAGCACCTACACACAGGAACGGAAACGCTTTCAAGACTTCCCAGGGAAATTGAGCACCTGCTCCTAACGGCCTGCCCTCTAACAGCTTTGGGAAATGTGCTCCAACTTCGGGTCCGCTTGGACCGCCTCTACCATCCAGTCGAACACTCCGGGTGACTTCTCGCAGCAATTTTGACCAAAAGCTTAGACTCACCACTTCCTACACGGGTTGTTGAGTAAACTGTCGAAACTTTCCCCTGCAAATGCTTCTGTTTTCAGCTTCTGTTCCCTGCAATCCACTCGGCGCAGCTTTTCTCCCAGCACGCCTTCAACGGAAGCACAGTGGCAGCAGGGCTTCCTTCCAGGATTGCGACGAAGCTTCCGTTGCCCACAAGTGGCCTCGAGAAGTGTTGCAGGCTTCGCGGAGCCAAACGGCCAAAGCACCCCCCTCTTCACGCCCCTCCCCCTAAGTTCGCGGCCTCATGGCTGCCATCGTACCCAACTCGGTGACGACCACCGTGGCGTTGCCATCCTCGGGAAGCTGACCTAAGGAAGACAGACATAGAGGCACACCGTCTGCACAGCTTTTGCCTGCACAATGAGTAGCACATACGAAAGAGTCACGACGGAACTGGCTGTGTCCATTGCAGGGCGGGGAATTCTACCGGTTTGGAAGCTCAGTGGAGGGCACAACAAACAGGGCAGGTTCAGGAAGAGGTGAAACCGAGTAAGACCAAAGTCATTGTCGTTCCTGCGGACGAGCCCAACAAGGCTCTCTGTTTCTGACGTCTGCAGGTGGGCAGACGTGGGCACCTGAAAACGAAGTGGGTCTAAGCGAAACGAAAACCCGCTAAACCTCAGCTCCTCCACCCCCTAAACGCGGCCCAAGCGACTTAGCAAGAGGTTGGTGTAGCGCTGCAAGGAATTCGACACATCGCGGCTGTTCGCAGTGAGAGTGCTCGTGGTGCTCGTCGGCGAACTACTTGAGGAAATGCTGGTACTCGAGCTGCTTCCGGTCGTGCTGCTTATGCTGGAACTGGGGCGAGAGCTCGTGCTGGAAGTTGCGGTGGAGCTTGTGCCGGAAGTTGTGCTGGAGCTCGTGCTCGAAGTTGTGGTGAAGCTTGTGCCGGAACTTGTGCTGGAGCTCGTGCTGGGAGTTGTGGTGGAGCTTGTGCCGGAGCTTGTGCACGAACTTGTGTGGGAGCGTGTGCTGGAGCTCGTGCTCGAGTACGAGGAGTCTGTCCGGGAACTTGTGCTGGTTGTGCTCAAGCTGCTGCTGGTCGTACTTGTGCTGCTCCTGCTTCCTGTTGTTGTTGCGCTGCTTGAGCTTGAGACGGTGCTGGAGCTTGATGAGGTCGTTCTAGTGCTGGCACTGGTACTGCTGCTGCTTCTCGTAGTCGTGGTGCTACGACTATGACTAGAACTCGAGCTGGTGCTGCTGGCTGTACTTGTGCTCGTGCTCGTCTTTGTCGTTTGCGTGCGGGTGCTTGAGGTTGATGATATGGAAGTGGTTGTTGTTGTTGTCGTTGTCGTCCCTACAATCTCGACAGTGAAGCTGTCAGCAAAAGCCACCAGGCAGATCGTCTCTGCCGTATCAGATTTGGCCCTCTCAGACGTGCATGCAGGTCGGACAATTCGGATCGCGATGTTCGCGATCTGAAACGACACAGGTCCAGGCGACTGCGCTAAGAGCTCCAGCTTCGAAAAGTCACTCCAAGGAATATCGCCCACAAAGGATACGTCTCCGTTCCAAAGAGGCACTGTGACATTCTGCCACTGGTCGCTCACTGGGTTGCAATGCACGTCGAGGCCCGACACTGTCCATGCCGAGTCCAAAGCGGAGTTGCCCACCCTTATTGATCGAAGCTGGTTGCCGGCATCGCTGCACACGAGCTCGAACTCCAATTCGGCGTCTTCTTTAAACATGTTGAGGGAAGGGAAGGCCACGCTCGTCGCATCAACCCCTCCGGAGAGATTAAAAAAGTGAACTTTGCCGTCGCTGTCGGCAGAAGTCGCCATCCATGACCCAGTAACAAATTGCACAGGGCCCGCACTGACGGCATTGACCTGACGGCACTGGACCGATTCGCTCATGGATGCTCATGGCCAATCTCTGCACGTTTTGGCGGTTGTTGTTGTCTCCGAGGAGGAGCAAGCAAACGGACAACAAAACACGAGCAAGAACTGCTCCTTAAGTTGGGGCTTCGTGTATTGTTTGAGCCCCTTTTTCGACCTCTGCGTCATTCTCATCTGCGAAGATCCTGGCGTCTGCGGCATTTGTCGCAAAGTGGCGAAGCCAGGCCCCATCAGGTGCGTTGCGGCTGCCCTGGCCTTCGGAAAAGAACGAGTCTGGCGGGGAGGAGCGAGTTTAGGGCCTCAAGTAACACAAACATTGACGGTACGAGTATCTGTGTTTCAAACTTCAACCAAAGAGTGTCCATTTGTTGCTGTACACACAGAAATCTATTCAGGTCGATGCGGCAACCACAAGGTAAAAGCAAACTTCTCTCCAAGCAAAGGGTCCGGCGACTACCACCACGGAACTGGCGTTTGAAAAAGTTCTTGTGAAGCTCACGTATTGTTCTGACCTAGCGCCGTCGCCCCATCCCAAATAAGGAAGGATCCCAGTGGTCATGACCACGTACGGGATCGGTGACGGTGGGGAATCGGCCAAGATCTCGGCAGAGTTTGTGTATGGTTGGGAATCGAAAGCAATGTAACCGACCTCCTCTGGCGAGTTCACACTGCCGTCTTCCGTGTTCTTCGTTGAATCCAGGGCCACCTCCATTCCCGTCAAATTTACCCCCCCTATGGCTGCAACCAGCCAGGGCTTCATCGGGACATGCGTCACCGCGTTGTTCAGCGTTTGCATCATGACAAGACACGTCGGAGGCACTTGAAATGGATGTAAGAAGGAGACCCACTCCCACGCCCGGTGAGGAAAGTCCAAGGGTCTGCAGTCCGCGGCTTGCCGCTGCAGCGTCTGGACACGGCCAGCCTCGACTACCCGACCGTCAGGCAGTACATGCACTCCCGGAGACACAGCTACGAAGTTCACGTCCATTGCTGGGTGTGACCCATCCTTCGGCGCAGGCTCCGAAAGGCAAACCTCGAAGGATGCTTCGGTGACGGAGCGGAGAAAAATCATGGCAGGATCAGAAACAGGCATTGCAATGCCTGGCATCGCCACAACTACAGGCGGCTCCACAAAGGGCTCAGCAAAAGTCACAGTTTGAAAACAGTCCGCATCCTGACTCACATGGGCCACACCCACTTCCAGTCTTCCGGCATGGGCAGGAAGAACCTCTGCCAGCATCAGGCAAAGAACCACCCAAGGTTGCAAAGGCCGCAGGTGCATTGGCAGGGGGAGTCTTCAAATGAGTGTGTGCCAAAACAAAACTGGTACAAGTCCTTCAACTTACCACTCCGTAGATGTCGTAGATCCAAGCAGAGCAACCACTTAGACTTAGATTTCAATGTATCACCGGTCTCAGGATTTTTCTCTTGTTTCCCGTGCTTCGCTTGAACATTCGAGCTGCGGCCATGGAGCCATGAAACGAGAGGTAATCTGTTGCGGATCGGCCCTTCGCGGAAACAAGTGCAAAAACCAAAGGCAATCCCCCAAGGTCATCAACATAAGCGGTCTGGATGGCGAGGTCGGATTGATCTTTGCAGGGCGAGTACCTCAAGTTTGATGGTTCTGCCTGTCATTCTGAACCTGGCTACAGTGTTGCATGGAGAACTCGGGGTCGGGCCCGGTGGCCCGGCTCGCAGCCACTGGAAGGACTGGATCCGAGTCCCAAGGCTGCTCTGGGTCTTTCGTTTTGGCACTCTGCGAAGCTGAAGGGATCTGGACGTTTGGGACTCTTGTAATCTTTATCTTCAGTATATCTTCGCCAGCTTTATGGAGCCCGACATCCGCGGCCCGGGCTCGAAGCCTGAAACCCCGAAAGCACAGAGTAACACCCTTAGCCGCCTTAGCCCTTGGCCCCGAACTCTCACCCAGTCGTTGTGGCACTAAACAGAATGCCCTGGGTGTGAGACCTCGAACCCAAAAAGAGACGACTTCGACGCGCTCCGCTGCTCAAAAGAAGCTTTTGACCCTGGCCCTGACGAAAAGGTCTGGACTTTCGGGGTCCCCTGAGCTGAGCTCGCAGCAGCTGATCTCAACAAGGACAGGCTGAGCCCAAAAAGAGAGAGATCCCCTCCGGCTTCGGCTTCGGCCGGCCTGCGGCATCTCAGGCAGGGCCTGGCCTTCGAGTCAGGGCCTTCGGCTTGGAAGATCTTGCGCTTTCGCTGAGGCATCTGCAGTGGTTTTTCTGGCTCCAGGGTAGGGCCATCCTGCGGTGTCTTCGACTTCAAGAAACACACACAAGGAGGACCCTGAGTTGCGTCAGGATGTCGCAAAGGCTACCTGGCCAGATATCTCTGGCCTTTGTATGAAACCGCCTGCAACAAGAAGATCCTTGCACCAGACCCACACGGTGCTGCCATGCACTCGCTGCAATCGTTTAGCCAACTCGAACCGACTCGAACCCTCAAAAGCTTTCGAGCCATTCTTAGCAGATCCGGCATCCTCGCCGATTCACGCAACTGCTCATTCTCCGAAGTCTCCAGCTGAGCCTTCGCAAAGCTGTGAAGCTTCGACATGCGGCTCGAAAGTGTGCAAGGTTAAGGTGCTAGCTGCTAGGCGAAATGTTCATGGATGGGGACCAGAAAAGAGGACATAAGCACGCCCACATGTGCGAACGGCTCGACTTCGAGGCAGGGCCACAGAGCTCGAAAGCATGAGCCGTGCATCCCCCTATGACGTTTGCAGTAATTCAGAAGCCCTCGGGCGATCAGCACGGGGTGCCTCAAGCTCGCGAGCTTGCAGTACGACCTTTCGAGCGGCTTCCATCTGTGATGAAGCATCTGGAATGGTCTCGTCCGCAACATCCAAAGATCTCGCGTGCTTCAGGGTACGCAAGTTGATTTGCAGCAGAAATTATCCTTGGTGACAAACTGGCACAGTGATGTGAAACGGCCCCACGCAGAAGTAGATACTAGCATCGCATCCAAAAGTCTGGACATATGCAAAACTCGCCACGAGGAAGACTTAATTTTGCCACGGCTCTGGTACATGAGCTTCCCCGCTTCCGTTGTCGAGGCACTGCGACGGCACCTGAAGCACAGCAGACAGCTCTCAAAACTCCCTTCGATCCGCCTTGGCAAGGGTTTTCATTCTGAGGATCCCTGAAGCACAAACTTTCAGAGATAGAGCCTCGCAGCTGTCCAAGCTCGCGATCGCCAGGGCAACTCAGGGGCAGTAGCGCACCTCGTGAAAGACCTGAGCACAGCCGGCAGTTTCACCATCAAGGCTTCTTTCCTAGCCTTTTCCATGTGCCAGGCCACCTGTCCGGAGACACTCCTCTCCCTCCCCACTACCAAGGTGCCGATACAACACCCCCCTCTGACTCTTGGCTTGGGGTTTAGGCGGGTTTACGCTGCGATCTTGCGGTCTACACTCGAATCCCTGTGCTCCTTTGCACCAGTCTCGACTCGGGCAAGCCGACGTTTCACACTAGCAAATCGCAGCTCTCAACGGGAAGCATATACTGTAGGGCCAGCCGTATTGATCATGATCACCGCCATGATCATCTGGGTTGTAGTTTTGGGGCCATGAAGAGTATTTATGAATAGAGACCTCTAAGTGTCTATAGGAACCATAAGAGAAATTTGAAAGATTCCCAAAGTGCCACCTAGTCATCCCCAACATCCATGGACGCTTGGTACGCCTAAAGATGAAAATAGCTGCTCAGACAACTCATCTTATCATTGCTACGCCAGCACCCCAGAGCAGTAACTAGCCGTAGCCGCAGCAGTAGCCGTAGCAGTACCGTAGCAAAAGAATCATCATGCATGTGCGTAGGCAGAGTATATGTGCACGCACGAGCACACCCACATGGCTGGATGCAGAGACAGGTTTCATCTTCCTTTCCTTCGCGCACTCGGCAAGTGTGGCCGCAATCCTCCGAGGTCCAAGCCTTGGGGCTGAGGAAACCAGGACAGCGATCGACAAGTCGTGCCGGAGGCACGCTTCTAGGGGACCTAAAAACGTACAACGAGATGTGTTAAATTCCCCTCGCCCTCAGGAAATGGCCAACACAGGAAAAGGGGCGGGGGAAAGCCATGCCGTTGGGCACAGCCTCTGTTTCTACAGAAACGATGCATAAAGAGTCTATAAAGTCTCTTCGCCGCTTCGGCGCCTCGGCGGCGAAGCCATCAGACGTGAGGCCTCACGACACCATGGCTTTGTCGAAACTCTGGCCACCATGCTCCGGAAGCGGTAGCTCAGCACCCTGTGGGGTTGTTTCACCTGGTCGGTTGTACTCGGCCTTCATAAGGTGCGCGATTTCCAACATGTCGGGATGGTCCTCCATACTGTAGGAAGATGGTGGAGAGCAGCGGTCGATGATTGCTTTTGCTTCGGGCCAAGTCATCGTCTCTGCAATGTCCACCGTCTTGCCCAGCTTTTGCTCGACAGAATCCGCAGGCTTGCTTGCTTCCCCAGTGTCTTCGACGAACACTTTCTTAACCGAGGGACGGTAGAACTGCCAAAGAAGCCTGACTAAGCCGCCGAAGGTCTCATGAAATGCCCATGCCAGCCACCAGAGTACCCAAATCGCCAGCATCAAGCAAAAGAATGCTACAAACATCCAGGTGCTTTCCCGAGTTAATCTCGGCCACCAGCCCTGGAGGTGCTCAAGACCGCCGCGCCCTTCTCTTCCAGGAGCTTTCCGATATCACCCCCTGCCGGATTGGAGGGAAAGACGCAGGCTTGCCCATACATTAAAACTGCAAAGAAGCAGTGGAGGGCGACGGCGTAGAGCAACTTTTCCGAGGCCTCCTTCGGCAGAAGGGCATCGTAGGAAGGAGGCCGCTTGGAGCACCACAGAAGCGACACCTTGTCCGCCCAATACATGGAACACATGTAGCCAAAGGCGAAGAGATAGAGCAAAGGCATCCCGGCCGAATATGTCAGCGACACGAAAACTGTCGTGAGCATCTGGGCGTACTTTACCTTGATGTCAAACTCAGGGTTGGTGTATAACGTGATGAGCTCCGAGTGGTGCTTGACTCTACCTCTCTTGAACCGTCGCATCAGCCATGTCTTGAAGATGTTCAAGATGGTAATTGCAGGCGGGACGACCATGTTAATTAACATATTGGTTGTGATGGTTGCACCCACATCAACGTACCAAGCCCGTGTCAAGTCGTCAAAGGGTCCTGCAAACAGCGCGCTGCCGATTAGCGGGATGGCCCGCATCACATCTCGGAGACTTTGCGGGCCGTGCATGTTGACAACAAACAATACGAAACCCGTGTTCAGTGTCTGTGCGATGAAAATCTTCTCCATCATGGACTTGTATAAGGCAGTCAACGACAGAGGTCGCTCAAATTGGGCCATGGCCCTCAAAGCCATCTGAAGGACCATGTTAATGACAATAACAAACACGGAGGCGGCCTGCATGATGCCGATCCCTCTTGCTGCGTTCAAGAACCAGGGCTCACACGCGCTCACGAGCGCTGCACTTTCCACCAGCTTGCTGTAGCCTTGAGACTCGCACCAACAGTTTAACATGCTGCCGCCCCGCGAGACGGCGAAGTCCATGGTCCAGTTGCTTGCGACACTCACGATGCAGACGTGACCATCTGATGGCGCAGAGGAGTACATCCTTTGAGGATCACACTGCTCGTTGCCTATATAGCTCAGTTGCGAACCCGCTTCTCTTTTGCCGACAACGGTGGCCACGTAGATCAACACAACCGAGAACGCCAGGATGAGGACAAAAGTCACAACGACACAAAGCTGCCTGAGCAGTCGACTCCGAAAGGGCGTGTCCTGGTCTCAGTGTGCGCTTTCAAAGCTAAAATGCCTCCTATAGCCACCTCTATTAACTCGCTGATCTCCCCTATTTGGGACAGGAAAAAGAGAGAGAGGGAGAGAGAGAGCAGGACCTGGTTCTCCCAGAGGAGATCCGACGGCTGGGGGGCCTCGCGAATTTGCAGCGCCGCCCCGTGGAAGCGCTTCGACGCAGGCTGAAACCAGCGAAGTAAGGCGAAGTTGTCAAGCCGGTAATCCTCCAGAAGGCAGTTCCTGGCTCTCTGTTAAGCAGCTTAGGTTGGATGTCAGATACCACAATATGGTCCTGGGCATGTGCGATACATACCACGGTCTACGGGTGGTATCTGGAACTAACTGAGTCAGCAATTGAAAAAGGCTTAGGCCTAGGCTCTTGTCTGTGGTTCGGTTCAGAATCACGTAGGCGCGGATGACTGGAAGCTCGCTGTCAGGTGCCAAATGAACCTGCAATCGCCGGTCCAGTTTTGCCAGCTTCTTCTCGGCTTTGAAGATCGCCTGGTCTTTGCCATAAGCTTTGGCAACATCGATGCTCTGCAACGTGCGACCGCGAGCTTTCAGAGTCTCCAGCCTCCCAGAGAAGTCTCGCACCAGTGTGATGTCCGCCACTGCAGGCGCCACAGGCTCGGGCTTCCCAGAGCCCTGAAGAGCCTTCATCCGCTCCTCCAGGTGGCTTTTCAGAAGACTCTCGTAGTCCTCGGCCTGGTACTCGATTCTTGGGGGCAGGTTGTCGATGACAACCGAAAAGTCCTGCACGGAAACACTCTCGAGGTCATCCAACTTCGCTTGCCGCGGGATCTCGATGAAGCGGAATCTTACCAAGTAGAGAAACAAAACTATCATGCAGGAGAGGTCTAGCCAGGCAAAGATGGGGGTCAACTCCGACAGCTCAGCTCCATCGCAGCCTGCCCGCACTAGGCGCAACAAAGGGTCCAAGAGCTTCGTGTCCGCCAGCAGACCCAAGTTGCCGATGGAAGCCCTGGCTAAGACTTGCCCGTTGTCGGGCGCGAAGGTGCCCTGCAAGCAGAAAGCCGTCGTGGGGAAAGTCAGGGCCGCCATGGTTGCAAAGAGAATTCCGAGGCTTCGAAGTGTTTTGAAATACATCTCCAGGCCACTCCCACCAATCTCACTGAAGCCGTCGATATTCGTGCAAAGTGGGTTCAGCCACCTTCCACCCACCGTACAGCTGCTGGAAACCAAGTGCCGCTCTGCAGAGGCCATGTCCGGCTTGGACCGGCGGACGTCTTCCTTGCTGGATGCGCGAAGATCCGCGCCCGCCACGCCCGCCGTGCCCCCGCCCCCTCCCTCTGGCAGCACCTTACGCTCGCTGTGTTCGTGTCGACACCAGACGTAGGGGACCAGAACCACGGAGATCAGCCCGAGAGCTGCGGCAGAGGAGACGATCCAGACTCGCGACAGGGCGCTGCTCCTGCCGCCCACGGTGATCTCCACGCATTTCGGTGCCTCCGCGGCCCAGGTCGCGAGAGCCAGACTTCCGTTCACCGGGCCCGTCTTCTTCAGCCAGCTTGCCAGGGCAACGCTCGTCACCATGGCCAAGGGCCCACGCGGAAAGCATCGAGTCTGAGATGTCTGCTCATCCTTATCTTTGGCCGCTGCTTTCTGGAAAGGAAAAGCTTGAGCCAAAACCTCGCATGATGTGGGAAGAAGGCTGGCAACGAGCGACGCTCCCTTCCGGGACTTTAGCGGCCAGCGCACCTGCTCCCAGACATAGGAGCTGCCGTCTTCCGTCAGTACAACGACCTCGCCTCCACAAGCAGCAAGTAGTCCAAGATTTACCTGAATCCAAGCCGTCCAAGCATCCAAGCCCCTAAAAATCGCCAACCCTTTACTGCTCATTTAAGAGTTCATCTTCACCCTACTCCATGGAGTGTCTCATATGCGGAACGCAGATTCTTCCCTTCCCAACGGAACAGCTGTTACATTTTGGATACGGGAACAGAATGCAGTGCTGCACAAAGAGCGGCGGTCTTGTGATGTAGCGAGACTCAGCGCCTGGCGCGTGCAGCTACCTCTAGTTGCATGCAGTTGTTTGCTGCAGCGACCGATGTTCCTTGGGACGTCATCGACCATGAGGACGGACGCCAGTGTTTGTATGCTCTGAACAGTAGCCCAACACTCTCCGAACTGTAGACGACAGCGAGGACTTCTATCGGCTTGCAAGAGCTTCCAGACGTTGTGCCCAAAGCCGGCAAGATGGGCGCGGATGTCGAGGATACCTGGGAGCCTTATTGTCTTAAATTTTCCTCTTTCTATCATTCCAACCCGAAAACTTTTGAAGAACGTTTGCAATAAAGAATAATTCGTTTGGAACTCCACAAAAGTATGAAGGGCAATGGAACTGTTGAACCCCATGGGCTTTATCTATCTATGCTCTTGTCAAACCAGCCTGCAAACTTCAAGACACCAACTTGAAAACTGACATCACCAACGTGGTTCAGCGAAGCTTTCGAACCCAGTAAACAGACAGTCTGTTGTAACATGCTGGTTTGCTGCTTGGCCGATGGCCAAATCTTGATGAGCATCCGCACTTTACTTGTAATACAGCGTCTGAGCACGCTGCTTTTATCAAGCCTTGTCGATTTTTGTTTGGCCCGATCGCACGGGCCTAAGGCCCACGTGGTCGAGCCAACCAAGCAATCCGATCTAACTGCATGTGCAGGGCGCTTCCAAGAAGTTTGGGAACTTTGGAAGCCGCCAAGGCAGTTGGTGCAAAATCTCTAGCTTTGCATTGTAATCATGCAGAAGCATTATTGTTGGAAGTTTGGGGGACTCGCAAGTGCCTCTTGCAAGAAGTGGGCATGCAATTTGGATTTTGTATGTGGCTGTAACGTTTTTTTGTATTTTGTCACAGAAAGGGCACGAAGCCTCACACCCAAAGTGACATAACTGCGAAAGCAAACTTTAAAGTTTTGCCCGTACAGCTCATGCTTGAATTCTTTTGGTTTTCGAGCAAACGCAGCAGTTGTGGTAGAGGCTGGACCCATTGTTAAAGCCAACTTCAAACTGGCTTCAAACCGTTTTAGTGTTGAGGGAGCCGTTCCGCAAAACCATCGCAAACCTCTTTATCAGGACCGGAACCGCATCTCTTCCAGTCAAAGAACACCTCGCACACCGACACCATCGCAAACCTCTTTATCAGAACCGAAACTGGTGGATTTTAGACATTCCATCTTGGTGGGTTTTGGAACACCCACTCAAAACCATTGCGAAACCACTTTATCAGAACAGGATTCACTGGACTTTGCTGGAATCAGAAAGCATTTATCCGGAGATGTTGAATATCTGTATTACTGTTGCAGCTCTTGATACCGCTGCAAGGCGACAGGAGCTGGAAGTGTTGTGATGTGGAGCTCCTTGAAGCAAACAAGCTTGAGTCACTTCAAAGCAGCTTCAACACTCTACGAAGCTCACGCGGAGGCTCAGGTCAGTCAACCGACTGACCGACCGACCAACCCACAGACCCAACGACAAAACAGCAGACTCGAAAGCTTTGGAAGATTACGAAAACCAACTTGCCCTAAGAGACTAACCAACACAAGCAATCTAATCTGCCGGAAAAGAACATTTTGCTCAAGAAAGGTTTGTAACGTATTCTCCAAATTGTCTCTTAGAAACTTGTGATTGATTGCGTGGCTTGGTATGGACTGGAAGAGAGGGTCGGATGTGGATTGGACGCAAAACCAACATCTGGCCTGCATCCCTGTGGACTCTGTCTCGCGCAGTACAAGCTTCTGCCGGTTTGGTGCCAGACTCCAAAGGGGAAAGTATTGCCAGTTGTAGTCGTCGTTGCGGATCTCTGGAATACCATACCTTTGTTCCTTGCCGTTCGACTGGCGATGCAACCCCACAGCCTTCTGAGTTCGAGGAGCGGCCGACTTCGTCTTCTTTGTTGAAGCGACGCAGAGAGCAGCCTGTTCGCCGCCTCGAGTAGCAAGGCTGTCGGCAAGCTGCTCCGGCTTGTCCGAAAAAGACGGAAACTGCACCGAGGCCCTAGCAAAACCCCAACCAAGCACAACACTCGGACA
>CAJNDV010033745.1:1325-27713 GCA_905221635.1 Symbiodinium sp. CCMP2456 | reverse complement strand
TGGAGATGAGAGATAAGCCAAAGGTTATCCTTCATCGTGCTCCTCCCTGCGTAAGTAGGTCTTAATACTGCTGGGCTCCATGAGGGCAAATAACACGTCAGATCATGTATGAACAGATGTGGTCTCGAAATGCCCGAAGCCCCCCAAAGCTGGGCCATAGACGCAACCGCAACGGCCCGAACATTAAACCCAAGTCCCTAACCCCTAAACCCCAAACGTGAGACTTAGACCTGAAGTCTTCAACCCTACGCCTTACCGCTCTAAAGCCGAATCACAAGTCCTAACAAGTTTGAAACTGAAATTAACCCCTAAACCCTTCCAAACCGACAAGCACTGGAACTTTCTGCGCTCGCGGGCCTTCTCCTCTTCTGCACCGCCTCGGCTGCGCTCTGCGGAACCGCCTCGCGTGCTTGTTTGGCTGCTGAGGGCAAAGACTTAAGATTACGGGTCTAAGCGTGCTTTTGTTTGGTTTGAGGGCTTAGGTTTTTATGGGGCGCTTTGGGGTGCGGAATTAGGGTTGTAGGGTGTCAAGGGGCTTGAGGAAAGCGGGCGGATGTGTCGCGGGTTTTGGAATTCAGTTTGTTCTGGAGGGTTAAGAATACAGGGCAAAGAAAAGAAAAGCAACACCGTGTTCTCTTCAATGCACTGAAGCAGTTAGTAGGTAGGTCAATCGTAGCACGCCTCCTGCAAATAGCATCTACTAGCAGTCGTCGTAGGCGCCGTGCTGCAGTGGTAGTAGAAGTNNTCGTCGACGTCGTCGTAGTGGTAGTGGCAGTGGAGGTTGTAGTTTTAGTGGTGGTAGTGGTAATAACACTTGGCGTTAGAGCAGCAGGAGAAACAGTAATCCTGGCAGTGGTGGTGCAATCAGGTGCAAGTGCAGTAAGAGTGGTGGTCGCAGGAGTAGTAGTCGAAATGTTCCAACAACAGTAGTACTCCTGAGCAGCCGCAGCCGAACAGTTAATGAACCCTATCTGACAGCCTTTTAACGTCTTCATCTACATTATGACCTAACTTTGCGGATGCTTTACCCTAAACTTCCCTTAACCCAAAGCCCTAAGGAAATCCGTGATTTCGGGCCGCCGGACAAGTGAACACCCGCTCAGGCCCCCAACCTTCAAAGGGACCCTCCCCAAACCCACTGCTTGTCTTGGGGGTGGCAATCTTTCTTCTGCGAGAAGCTCCCAATCTGAAACAACCAGTGAATCATCCCTGCCTCAGAGGCGTGGCACCAGGGGCTCCAGGGGGCCTATCCATGATCAACTCAAGGAGAACCGCAAATGCCGAAGCTGCGATGCTCGCCAGCAGATACCTACGTCGCCTCCGCTTCTAAGTTGATCAAACCCTTGAGTTCGAGGCTCCGGATCCGATTCTCAAAGCAGACATTCAGGTTTCCGATTGCTAGGGGAGCAGGGCGACTGGCAGAAGGACCCTGATCCACCTCCTTCGCGAATTTGGACTGGCACAGGCTCTGTGAAGAAGTACCTGTGGACCTGCGCTGGCGCACATTCGCGTCTCGCCTCTACGCTACTACGTAATAGACCGGGCCTTGAGCCTTGCGCGTCGTTCTGTGCGACCTGTTGTATTTCAAGACATTTCAGCTGGGACGCGGAGTCGCTCCGAGTCAATTCAACATGTTTGTGCAATTCTGTTCTCTATGCAGCTGTCTGGGCTCGCAACGTAGCTGGACGAACTGTTGCAGCTTCAACCTGCGACCACCATGCTACGCATGCGCCATGAACATGGGAACGCAAGCTGTTGCAAAGCTGCGCCTTTCTTCCTGCAACGCTGCCGAAAGCTCTCGCACTTTGACCCTGCCACAAGGGGCAAAGCCCCTGTCGCCTCGTCGCCCGCTCTTCACCGCAGCCGCCGCGGCAAACAACAAGAAGAAAGATGACAAGGCCATGCCAACTCCAGAAACAGTCCAAACACTCAGTTGGCACCGTGGAGGCGGTTCTCAGCACCAAGCGCGATTGATCTGTGTTGCGTGCACTTTATGAGACAGGGAGGCAAATCAACATGATTCATCTTGGAAAGCAAACGCAGGCCCGCTTTCCATGCACTCACAGTCTGCCCAGACATCTGCTGATTGATGTGAAACAGAGAAGCTCTCAGAAGGTCCACCAACAGCCTAGCCTTCTTGCCGCGACCTGAAAGACCGGGCGAATGAAACTTGAAGCGTCCTCAAGCAGTTGTTTCATCTTGCTAAGACCTGAAGTATTGAAACTGGATGAAGCTGGTAAGGCCCAGTCTCGCTTGGCCTTGATTTCTTTTTTGGCCTCGGCGAGTACACACAAGATAAGAGACAAACACTCCCAGCTGCCAGGCAAACGACAATTTTGCGTCACCGCGCGCTGGGCCGATGACAAGTTTTCTTCGGTGTTTCTTGGGGAGAGCGATGATATCCTGATAACGCAAAATGGCAATCAAAAGGTTCCACCATATCCAAATGAAAAGTCTCAGAAAACGAAAAAGGATGATCGTCGAGAGCAAGACATCTTGTCTTGAAGAAATAGCATCCACATCGGATACAATACAAGTGCTGCACATTGCAACCATGGGCAACTGATCCTGCAGAGTGCACGAAAGCTAGCTGTTAGGTGAGTGATTGTGTCCACAAAACAACCATCTCAGTACTGCAAGCTTGCATGTCCACCTTCGATCTGATCATACAACGCAACAGTCGGAGATATTGCGTCACAACGCTATCCTGCTGGTTTTGTTACCTAAAGGTGCGTGTTATCGCAAAGAGAAGCTTCTTACGGTGAATGGCATGCCGTCAATAGAGCCTTGTGTTTTTGCAGTACCTTGGTCCGTTTGACCAAATGCTCGCATCCTCACGCATGATTCAAGTCACTTCTAGCTCAGATAACCCAAGCAAGGCATTCAGCTCTTGCTGTCCCTGTCGAAGAGCAGACTTGCTCTGCATTATTCAATCTCTCATTTCCTTTCAGGACTCTCTCCAGGTAGATACGAAATGATTCGAAGGAGCCCGCACCTGGACCGCACGTTATCCTGACATCGCCTCATCCAACACCTTATCGGTGCACATTGCAACGGAAAGCTGCGCATTTTTCCTCGTAGCATGACTCTCATGGAATCTTTCAACGGTTTGATGATTAGCCTACTTTGCTGCAACTCTTTGGAAAGCCTCTGAGGTCACAGTTGTCATGGGCATCTTGAAAGCGCAAAGAAAAAACAAAAGGCAGACATGCAGTGGGCAATGTGCCGCCCTCACAACCCAAATCGCAATTATTGTGGATAAGAAGACGCCAACTCCCTGCAGCCTCCCTGACAATGTCCAGCTTGAGTGTGTGTTTGCTGTAGGTCTTGCTTGTTTTGACAGCAGGCCTCATCGCATTCTCCGCTGCTCAAGGCTTCGTTTGAGACCTCGCGAAGGGCTTCATGTGAGCTCATCTGTGAAAGAACCCTGGGACTTCAGAAACTGTTGTATTCTGATTTCGACACCCCACTATGACATCCATGCTCCTCTCAAGCAGTCGGAGATCCCTGATTGTCCATCCAATCCATGATTTCTTTAATAGCCTTCCACTTGCTTAGACAGTGGACAAGTGCGTGGAGGACCTTCGTCCAGTGGATTGCAAGGTTGCTCCTCTTTAGCCTAGCCAACAACACCACTCAGTTGCAATCCTTTGGAGAAGGCCTTTGTCACAACCAGTCTAGGGTAAGAAATGACAAAAGATGATCGGTGAACCAGAAAGAATTCTTGGTGGAACCTCTATACAGAAGCTCTTCCAAAACACGTTTGCTGCAAGCCAGGCGCAGCTGAGTATCCAACTGACCCGCCCTCCTGCCAAATCCATGATGCTCTGGTGGCTGTGTCGACATCTTTGTGCAAAAACCACACATTGCAAAGACCAACCTGCCCGTGCATATTGCCGCATGTGATGTCACAGCAGAAGTGAACTGGGCAATAATGTTCGATGGCCTTCGCATATAGCAAAGGGCAATGGTCGGCTCAATTATTGTGTTGAATGGGAGCAAAGGTGAGAGGCAGCTTGAACAAGTCAAAGGTTCTGGGTATTTCGGCCGATGTCCTCTTCAAACGGAACAGCGGTAGACGCCAAAGACAAGCGAGGTGGTCGAGGTGGCGAATCCGACCTGTGGTCACTTTCAGCTAAACTCCGGTCACGGGCATTGGGCCGGTCGTCTTACCCCTTTGCTGACAAGACACTTGCAAGCACGCAATGCCAAACAGTCTTGTTGCCTCAGGACAGTGGCGGTTTGGTCCTATGATCTGCTAAAGGATTCTCGTTCGTTGGGGGTCCATGCTTTTTACCCCCTTATGACCAACGCTAAAGCGGGCAGATCAATCACTCGACGCTTTCGCATGCCGAGGCCTCTGTTGCAAATCTTGCATAGCACGCTGAGTTCTTCACTCCTGACACAGTTTCTTCAGGAGCCTCGCGTGGACAGGCCCCATCTTTCGCACACTTTGTCTCAACACTTGGGGCCGCACTTCAAAGCGGTTCCCCCAAAGCCAAACCGGAGCACCTACCACAGAACAAACAAACTGAAAGCCTGGTTTGAAACTTGGAAGCGCCAAGGGCATTCTCTACAATCATAACGTACAGGCTTGCGGGCACTTGCCTGCTGGACAACACCAGCCGGCCATGATGCGGCAGCCCGCAGAAACGCCACACCGGAAGCCAGCACCGCAAGGTGACCAACGAATGCATCGATCGCAGCTCCCTTTACCTTGCAAGTGCACACATAGCTCCAAGATACCGCGTCCCTGAAGTTTATAGCTGCATATATTTCTCGGCCTGCCCAACATGAACTTCTCTTCGAACCACAGGCAACTCGCTGAGGCTCTCAAAGACCTGCGCTGCCACGGGGGGCAACAAAACTTCCAAGAGAGGTTTCCTTGTCTTGTTTTTAAGAAAATTTAGGTGCTTTGTGGGCCCTAACCCCTTGAAAAAAAAACACGTTGAAGTTGAAGTCCAACTCATATTAGCACTGGCCTCAGCCTCATGGCGACCAAGCTTTGCATAGCGCTCTGTGTGCACCCGCTCTGCCCATGCCTGGCAGCAAAGTATCTCCAATTGGCACGCATGACTTGAGGTCTTGCTCTGATTGCTGGAAGAGTCAACCAAAGTTTCACGCCTGCACACGAGGTTGAGCTTGCTCCCAAGCCCACCAGCGGCTCGCCATGACAGAGCGGCAGGAAATCCGATCAGAAGACCTTCTTCGTGGCTTAATCGCTACACTTGCGATGTCCATGTGATGCTACGCTTTCCTTCATTCTGCTACGCTGCAGTAGAAGCTGAGCCAGGTAGTTTGAGGATTTGAGGAGGCATGTGTCTGCAAAAACATGTCCGGGCATACAGTCTAAATATGCACATTTCAATTTCAGGTCTGCTTCTTTGCCCATGGCGAAACGTCTCGAAGTCTCGAGCCGGTCAGCACTGGAATGACAACGCTCAAACCAAATTTCCTGCCCTCAAAACGTGCTGCGCAAACATGAGCCACAGAGCCTCATGGCATCGCCTTGCAGTTTGTTCCTGTGAGTGGAACTAGCAGTGGCTGGTGCTAATGCATGCATCCAGTTCAGAGTTCTAGATATCCGAAACCGCAGATCTAAACCCTCCTCATCCCGAACCTCCCAAACCCTCACCCCCTGATCGTGTATCTTCGTCTCACCCAGAACTCCAAAGTCCGATAGTCGGATACTCTGCCAACATGGCATGGAAGTCGGCAATAGCGCGAGCATAGCCAAGGCTTTTCTTCCAACGCACTTTCAGACATAATCTTGCTGCAGTCCTCGCGCTCACGTCCTGTCAACTCAAAATCGCAGGACGTCGACCGAAAGTCACATCGCTACGCCCACGAGAGGTAACCGGCCCTAGATCGCCTCCGGTTGGAGTCCTCTTTATGACATTTATGAGCTGCGAAGCTTGAGTTCTGAGACACGACTACTGCTACTGTTACGACCATTACTACTGCTGCTGCTACTGTTCCCCTGCTAGATGTACAAGCGGCGCGCATGTTGCGCGCTCTCTTCCCTCTGTCACGGTTACACATGAATAACATTGCAAACATGGGTAGCAGCATGCCTCTGGATACCTATCCATGTGTGTGTCTATGTGCGCCGTGTGCATCTACAGTTGCTGCCTTCTGTTGCACTGCCAGCAGTCCACAGTGGGCGGGTGAAACGCGGTGAAACGTGTGAGATGCTCGCGTGTGGGGCGTCGTTATTGCCATAATGATCGGAGGGGAAGGGCAAACAAAGACTGCTATGAATATCGCGATTCAGGGCTTGCGAGCGGCCCGCCGAAGCTTTGCCAGCGCCTACAAAGACGAGACGAACTGCCATCAGCACAAACAGAGTAAACGTTTCGCTTGCCAGCCTTGCGTGTTCGGCTCGTGTACGCTGGGCGCGACTCCTCAGTCCCCGAAACAAAACATGTGTAAGAAACCTTCTTGACACGCAGACCTGCAATGCCCTACTCAAGGGCTGTGGAAAACAAGCCGGCCTGCAGTGCTGTTGGAACGACCTGAATGCAACCAAAGCAAGGTTGAAACATCCCCAGCTGCAGGATCAAATCAGAGTATTCTTCTGCAGCAAGCACTCAAAGGGTCCGAATCACGAGCTGACTTCGACCCTATGCTGGGCCTCTTGAATCTGGACTTGGGGTACTTCGACCACCGTCTCCATGGTGCAAGCCTTTGGCACCTGCACGCTGAGACAACTTGCCGAAACCATCAAAGTAATTAGCACGTTCTACATGCCTACAGCAAACAAAGGAGCCAACAAAAAACGTTAATCGTGGGTAGCCCAAAAAGCATGAAGATCCCATGACTTCGATGTAAACCACCGCCTCTACCTGGTAATGGTAGCATTTCAGATGCCAAGACTCCTCCTATCTGCTTCAGCCCACAAACCGTGCCCTGTCGTGTTCACTGCACAGAGTTGAAGGCAGCCATGGCGGCCGCGCACAGTAGCATGCACAAGGAGGTTCCTGTCGTCACACTCCTCCTTCGGATCTCAGTCCCCGGCCAGCTGATCGATCTCTCTCGGATCTCGGGGACCAAGGCCTTCCTTCTCGTCCGAGCTCCCGCCCATCTCGCGGCACGCGCCTTCGAGCCAGGGGCGTCAGAGACCTTCGTCTTGGGCGCGGCCTGAGCTCGGCCGCGATCGCATGCAAAGAACATCTTGCAGACGCAGCTGGGTCGGGGAACGGCTGTTCCGAATCTTGCTGTTGTGCCATGGCCTCCTCCTTGCCAAGGCAACTGTGAGGCCCGTTCCCTCAGAACGGGCTGCAAACACGCAGACTGCAGAGGCCTGTTCCATGACCAACCTCTGCCACTCAACAGTCTCCATGGCCTCGGAGATGCTCAAAACCCGCAGAGACGCAGACCAGAGGCAGAAGGGCCGGTGCACACTTGTAAGGCCTGGACATCTTGTGCAGCGCCAAGTAAATCACAAGCACCAAGCAGTTCTTCACGGTGTCCCCCATCTGTTCGATTGCGCTCCCCACGATCGTGATCTCGAACATCTCTTGGCCTTCCAGCGAGGCAATGTGAAAACGCCAGCGTTCCGGGTGTCTTTTGTCTGCCGCAGGACCCGGACCTGGCTGGCAACGCCTCCACACTTGACGTTTGATGGCTCAACGAGTGAATGACGACAACAAAACCCGATGCATCACAAAATGCCGGACGGACCTTGGCTGTGGCTCCAGGAGGAATCCTGCGTATTGCACCTGGTTCTACTGGCTGGTCCGGCTGAAACTGGGCGCCGGGATGTTCGAAACGTGGCCTCGATCTCGCTGCAACTCCGGCTTCATCCCCCGATCTGGCCTTCGAGCTTCCACAGCTTCTGCTGTTAAGGACAAAACTCCACTACTGTGGCGAGGCTTGCCGGCAGCCCATGGATTCCACAATACTCCAAGCAGCAAGGAAGGCTCGCGCCTCTACTTCTGCTTCAGACAAGAGCAGGGCTCGAGCAGTAGGTGTGCTATTGGCTAGTTGCTGATGCCAAGCTTCGCTAAGGGAAGCATCTGCATGTTGAAACCTCAGCGAACATTGATCAACTGCCCCAGCCGGATGCATTAATGAGTTCACACACACACACACCGCCTAAGCAGCCAGCTTCTCCTCAGCATGATCATGTTGATGCGCTTGCCCAGTCCGGCCTTCCGGGTTTCAAGCTTTCTCCAGCCAGGTTTCTACAAATCGACACCAGCAGTACTGACTGTGCTTCGAAGGTCCAGCGGCTTCTGTTGCTTGTCCGCTGTGCCTTGACAGCAATCTTGGTGGCATCGATGATGAACAGCTTTGCCTTCACACTTCACTCCAATTCGTGCCACGCTCCCACAAGATCGGGACTTGGAAGTTAGTCACAACTAGTCGTTGGGTGTCGACAGGAGTCTGCAATCACCCGTGCCTGCTTCTCTGCCAGATCCCGCCGCATCTTGGCAGGCAGCTGCTGCTCCAACTCCTTCACATCCCAGGAGCAATTGATCACGCACACTGCGTTCCTCTTGAGGTAACGGGTCATGTCATCGGAACGAACTGCCAACAGGAAGCCCCGAATTCCGATCCCCAGCTCCGAGCACGTGTGCGGACGAAACAGTGCAAGCTGACAAGCACAACTCCATGTCTGGTAGGGAGCATGGTTGCGCATGTAGCTTGATTTGTGGGTGGCCATGTCGTCGGCAGCACAAACGTTGTAAGGGGCATGAATTGGTTTGGGCCCGAACCTCAAGTGGCTGATTGTCACACCGCCGCTCTTCTTGGCATCATGCTCGAAGTATGCCTGCCCGTGGCGCGAGAACTTGCGAGGGCAAGCGAGAGAGCGAGAGAATAAGAGAGACGGACAGACTCGGCCGGGCCTGCCCAAGGAGCTCGGTTCCGCGGGCGATCATCTTCACGGCGCTCTCGTTTGTCCCGACGGTGCCATCACTGCCAAGCCCGTAGAACATGCACTCTGTGGTGCTTTCTGGAAGCACGTTGAGCCATAGGCCCAGCGGCAAAGACAGGCGTGACATCGTCTTCGATGCCCACGGTGAATTTAGGCTTCGGGCTGTCTTTGGCGAGATTCTCGAAGACGGACAGATGCGCTCAATAATTCGCTACTTTGCGCGCCAGTATTTGATGCACTGCATGCAAGGCCCGCCTTTAAGGCTAGGCACATCAGCAAATGTGAAACAGGTGCTTGTCCGACCAGGTGCCGGCAAATGAATAGCATGCCAGGTAAGGATTATGACCCTATCAACGATTTACACTCCTGCACGTTTGCTCCCCCACTCCTGGAAGCAGCGTGGGTGATCTCACCGCTTCCCCATCCAAAGTCAGCTAATGTCAGCTGGAAGTTGCAAGAAGCATAGGACTTTGCCCATGCGACGATGCAGGGTTAAAGGCCTCTCAAGTTGTGGTTTTGAACGATGCTAGGTCACATATTACGCCAAGCGATGAGGACCTGCTGAGCGTGGCCGACCTTCCCAACGGCTTTGCAGGCCTTGTAAACCCTGTCCGGGGGTGGCCTCCACTGATGACACTCTGTCTGTCGAACTACTAACTACTGGTATTGGAAGCCAGGAACATCGGGAATCACCGCGCCGCTGCCGAAACCCATCCAATGGTTGTCCTGCAGCGACAACTCAGGGTCTTTCGAAATAATTTGATAAAGCTGATGGCTCTGGATTAAAAGCTCGGGTGTTCCTTGGAACTTTGGACTGGGCATTGCACAAGAACAAGACAGTGAGACCGGCTCTGCACTGCGAGTGACTCCTCAAGGCCACTCTATCTGCTGGTTGTGCATAACCTGCTGGTTGTAAATACTCTTTCAGTCGACAACTCTGCTCAGGCAGGAAACCTAAACTACCGCAACCACGAACCCTGAAACTGACAACCCCGGTGTTCCGAAAAGGTCCTCAACCTTCAATGCCTTTGATTTGATCCTCATACCCCACAACCCCCAAAGCCCTTGAGCAGAAAGGTGTCGAAAATGTCCTTGTGCCAGAGACTGCCACAGCCACTGATCGGAAACCTAGGTTTGGTTGCAGATTGGGTCCTTCTCGCAGTTAGGGGATTGTGACTGATCGTGTAGCGCCATGCTACTAAACCCCACAAAGCTAAACCGCAGTGCTACGTCAAGCCTCCGACAGGAATCGGGGTGAACGACCGAGCAGCGCTGTGGCTTGAAAACCGAGGGAGTCCATACCACAGAAGACCTGTTGCACGGCAACCCGAAGCTCATCTTCGGGTGGTATCCTTCTGTTTAATTCATAGAGAAGGTCTAGGATGTGAAGTTCCCAGCTGCTCGGAGTAGACTTGTTAAGCTTGGGACTCCTAACGCTCGGGGCTTTGAGCTCGTTGGGAATTGTAGGGCTCGGGTCTTTGCGCAGATGAAAACTCGCACGATAAATACTATAGTTGAAGACTCCCTGGAGATTGGCTGAGATTGGGTGTCACTCAGCGCAGAGCAGTGGCACAAGTTAAATACCGCCTGACTGGGCAAACCTCGCGATTGTGCAGCTGCCGGATTCACGGGATCAGCTATCTGACCCAGCAAAATTCTGACAACACTGCCGAAACACCGAGTTTGTTGGGACCACGATCTCCAGGTCGTTCATGTCATACCTTGAATCCTCAAGCCTGAACTCTGAATCGCATGCACCCCAAGGCCCTGGATCTCAGACTCCTCAAGACGTCAACCCTTCAACCCAGCTGTCAGTCAAGCATCCGTCATGAAGGCCGGCCCCAAAGAAGGCGGCGATTCGTAGACAAAGGCCTGTCCACACAGCTCCAATTCACTGGGCCTTGAAACCTGAACCCTAAACCCCAAAAGTTCCGACTTGTTCTTGCAGGCCTGGGTGCCGCGCCAGAGGAGATGCTGCGCATGGCCTGCCTGGAGTGTACGTGCAGGTTAGACCTCTATCTTGACGTCAGTTCTTTCTGTGCGCCGGGTGCTTTGAGTCGGGAATCGGGGATTTCGTGGGTCTTCAGATTTACCTACGCACGTAGAAATAGGTTTCAGATTCAGGATAGGGTTACGATCGGAAGCGAGTCGGGGGCCTCGGAGGGCTGTAGTTTTCCAGGGTGCCGCTGGGATCCTCTCCGGAACTCGACCCTCAAACCTAAACCCAACTAGAGTTGCGATTTAGAAGGGCTTCATGGATTCATTGCCGAGGGTCAGTCGGCAAACCGCTGCCGCTGCTGACCAAATTCATCCTCGTGTTCGGCAGGGCCAGGGTTCCACTTTGGGATTTTGGCTTGGAAGGCGGAGGCCTTTGAGACGTCGCGCGCAGGGCACTTGTCAAGTGATGAGCTCGATGGCAGAGACGTAGTTGCCGACGGCTCAACCCCCACGACGTCTGCCAATGTCGGAAGGGCTCAAAGCTTTGAGACTCTTGGACCTCTTAACTTGGGCAAGCGTCTTCTGCGGCGTCTTGGTCTCGATGTTCACGTCTCCGTCGCTGGGGCTCCAGTCGAGGTCCTAGCCCCAGTCGAGGCCGTGGTGGTACTAAGGAATGGGCCATGGGCTTATATGGCCGACTCCGTTAATGTATAGGATCTCGCTTGGATCTTGTATCACACCCCGGATGGCCGTGACTCTACATCGTGCCGTCGGGAAAATACTTACCTATGACTATAAGTATACAAGCACCCCTTCCAAAGAAGTGTCTACGCCAGAACACATGATACAATCACACGCTAATCAAACGCTCCGCTGGGAAGATGTGTCTGTGACAGAACACCTCTCCAAACATCTATGACAAGACGCAGTACTGGCAGTTCCTCGGGAAGCAACGTCGATGACAGAATCATAAAGTACAAGCCTCGCCTTCAGTCCTGACTTCAGATAGGACTGCATCGAGTCATGAATACAATCGATCTCGTTTAAAGCGGTCCCCCAATCTCCTTCAGAGTCTCTCATTCTCGAGGTCGGACGAAGAGCATTATTAAAGCTACCGAAACCCTGAGCCACTTACTTGCAATGTCCTCCTCGTCCAAAGCGGTTTCTTCCGACCTTGCGGTTTGGGACACCACAGCCCTCACAAAGCCGGAGTTCTCAGTTCTCTTGGGGCCCCGGCCAGAATGGTGGCAGGACAGGTGTCAAGTCGAGTTCCTGCGCCCAAAAGCTGTAGACGGCCCTAACCCCACAATCGACACGGCAAAGTCTACAACCGATGAACCCCAAACTTGAAGTTCAGCCTAGGACGTACAAAGCGGAAAGCCTTCAAGCCTAGCGTGCATGTTCAATGCTGGACCTGTAATGTGCATCAAACACTCACTCAAGTTCGGCCTGGTACTGAGGTTTTGTGGCACAAAACACAGAAAATGCTCCGACCCGCCCCCGAAAAAAACACACACAGAAACTCTGTAAACAATCATCGGGAACCCTACCTCCTTCATGTCGTCGGGTGGCGGGGTGGGGACCCTAAATCCCGAACCCTAGCCTTGAACTCTGAACCCGCGGAGTTTATGCAAACATTGGATTCCGAACCCTCTCGTCCCGTTCCCGGCCGCTGCTGACAGGCTGGTGATTCTACTTGTGGAGTGATAACCCAAGTACATTCAGGGTTTAGTCACTAAGTTCATGATGACCAATATGCTACATTACCAAGTTCACCCTGCTAATCTGAATCACCAGCCGCCCCGCTGACCTGTGCTCCTTCACCGGTGTCCTTTCCGTGCTATGTCCGACGCGCGGCCTCGGCGACAACTGGATCCCCAATGCGGCGCTATTTGGGAGTTGTAGTAACTCAGGAACCGGATCCCATTGGCCGATACATAGGTGCATAAAAATATATATATATATATATATACAGTACATACAAAATCTCAAAACTGGCATAGCCCAACAGATCACGGCACGAGCGACTGCAGCTCTGAGGCCCCAAGCCGGACTCCTGTTCGGCCTCGGGGGCAAAAGGGCAAATTTGGGCAAATACAAGTTGCCGTGAACTGCATGACTTGGGAGTTTCCGAAAATAGGGGATCCTAATATAGTACCCTAGATAGTAGGATCATTTATTATATGGACCCCCAAAATACGGTACCCCTAATTTTCGGAAACTGCCACTGCTGAGCTGCGGTCGCATTATGCCGCCTTTGCCTTTTCCCTTGGACTCCATCTTTGCCTTCCCCTTGCCTGCACAAGCACGCCCGGAGGATGCAGTGCCAGAGACAAGATGCAGCTCGCCTTGGCCTTTCGGCACAGGGGTCTGTTCTTCGAGAATAATTGCCTGCGACAGAGCTTCGTGGGCAGATAGATTTCAATGGCAGCAAGCTTGCAGCACGTCAAGGCTTTGTTCCATCCGCCGGGCCTTTCCATTTCCTTTGCCACCCTTGAAGCCCTTCATGGCCTTTCCGCCCTTCCTGAGTTGTAGAAGCAAGATGCAAGAAAGGCAGAGCCACAGGGTCTTTTGCTGACTAGATTCCCGCTTGCTTTGCAGTAGCCAGCCATCACGGATGCAACCTGGAGCCAGCTCGCAAAGCTCCACGAAGTGAAAACGCTGGCTCAAAGAAGCTGGGAAGCTGGCTGATCAGCGGAAAGTGTGCCGCGGGGGTGTCTAAAATCTAAAGCACGGAGCGTGTTCAGAGCCACGCGCCAGCACATGCTCATGGACTTCCGGCAGATCACGGAGGAGACAGGACAGCGCCCAGGCGTGTTCTGGGAAGTGAGACGCAGAGGGAGGCCTGACCCACTAACCCAATTCACTCGCAGCAGCCTCCCAACAGCCAACAACAATGCACCCTGACCATACGACTGCTACTGCTACTAATACTGCGACTGCGACTGCACTGCGACTGCGTCTACGGCTGCGACTGTGACTGCGACCACGACGACTGCTACTCCTACTGCTGGTCCTACGACTATACTGCCACGGAAACACTACCTGCACATTGCGACTTCTTTACATTACTGTCTCGACAAATACAAACGTTGAGCAGGCCTCCACCTCCTGCTTGAGAGCTCCGCCGGGGGTGCAACAACTTGGGGAAGGCACTACAACTGCTACAGACGGCACACCGGACAAAGAAGCGTGCATACAGTACAGTCGCGCGCGCGCGCGCGCGCCGAAGGGTAGAGCTTGTAGGCGGTACCTGGTACATGGGCCGATAGCACACCTGTGCCATGATGGGTGTGCAGCGAAGAGCGCCACACACTCGTGGTTGTGTCATTTCTGTCACGTGCCAGGAAAACCTGCTGTTCCTTTCACCTGCGCTAGACCGCGGCTATTTTTATGTACCTACAATATAGGCGGTATGGCGATTGATGCATGCGATGTCTTTGTTGATTGGCTCGAGACGGCTTCCGGTCACGACATTTGGTGGTACAGGAATTACACCAAGGTCTGGGCAAAGAAGATGGCTCATGGAGAGTCGGTGGCTGGACTTGGCCCCCAGAAGTACTGTTTCACATTAGCATGGCGTGCAAGTCGGCACTGGCAACAGCGCGGGCATAGCCAAGGCTTTTCTTCCAACGCACTTTCACCATATTCTCGCTGCAGTCCTCGCGCTCACGTCCTGTCAACTCAAAATCGCAGGACGTCGACCGAAAGTCACATCGCTCCGCCCACGAGAGGTAACAGGTAACCGGCCCTAGATCGCCTCCAGTTGGAATTCTCTTTATGAGCTTTGAAGCTTGAGTTCTGAGACACGTGCGAAAACACACACACACACACACACACAAGGAGCCAAGAGGAGCCTGCCTCCTCCCGGCAGGCTGCCTGCTGGACTGCGATGCGTCAGATCATGCCACAATGCTGCAGCTCAGCTTATGGCAGCACTTCTTGCCCTCGTGCATACTTATTACTTGTATTGGGGGTGCGGGGAGTCGAAAGCCTCCTCTGCTGCGAAAGGAAGAGAGGAGCTCTAGTCTCTAGTCTGGTCAGTCGAGTCATCGTCAAGACCGAGCTGAAAGCCGCTTAGAGGGCCTGTTCCGTCTTCTTGAGCGGGACCGGCTCTTCAGGCGCAGGTCCCTGCCTTGGCCGCCTTGGCTGCATGAAAGCTGCAGCTCGACTCTGCTTCAGCCCACAACCCGTGCCCTGTCGTGTTCACTGCACAGCGTTGCAGGCAGCCATGGAGGCCGCGCACAGTAGCACAAGGAGGTTCCTGTCGTCACACTCCTCCTTCGGATCTCAGTCCCCGGCCAGCTGATCGATCTCTCTCGGATCTGGGGGACCAAGGCCTTCCTTCTCGTCCGAGCTCCCGCCCATCTCGCGGCACGCGCCTTCGAGCCAGGGGCGTCAGAGACCTTCGTCTTGGGCGCGGCCTGAGCTCGGCCGCGATCGCATGCACAGAACAACGTGCAGATGCAGCTGGATCGGGGAACTGCTGTTCCGAATCTTGCTGTTGTGCCATGGCCTCCTCCTTGCCAAGGCAACTGTGAGGCCCGTTCCCTCAGAACGGGCTGCAAACACGCAGACTGCAGAGGCCTGTTCCATGACCAACCTCTGCCACTCGACAGTCTCCATGGCCTCGGAGGTGCTCAAAACCCGCAGAGACGCAGACCAAGGGCAGAAGGGCCGGTGCACACTTGTAAGGCCTGGACATCTTGTGCAGCGCCAAGTAAATCACAAGCACCAAGCAGTTCTTCACGGTGTCCCCCATCTGTTCGATTGCGCTCCCCACGATCGTGATCTCGAACATCTCTTGGCCTTCCAGCGAGGCAATGTGAAAACGCCAGCGTTCCGGGTGTCTTCTTTCTGCCGCAGGACCCGGACCTGGCTGGCAACGCCTCCACACTTGACGTTTGATGGCTCAAACGTGTGAAGGACGACAACAAAACCCGATGCATCGCAAAATGCCGGACGGACCTTGGCTGTGGCTCCAGGAGGAATCCTGCGTATTGCACCTGGTTCTATTGGCTGATCCGGCTGAAACTGGGCGCCGGGATGTTCGGGACGTGGCCTCGATCTCGCTGCAACTCCGGCTTCATCCCCCGATCTGGCCTTCGAGCTTCCACAGCTTCTGCTGTTAAGGACAAAACTCCACTACTGTGGGGAGGCTTGCCGGCGGCCCATGGATTCCAAATCTTGATGGTACGAGTAGTGACGAGTAGTACGAGCAGTAAAGTCCAAAAGAGGAGCACCCACCAGGACTTTGTCCCAGCTCGGCCTTGGCCTGGCCTCATCCGTGCCTGTGGGTGCGCTCGTGCCGCCCCGCGCTTTGCACAGAGTGAGTCAGCTCTCGGATGCCCGGCCTTGCTCAGGAGTCGGCTCCGGAAGCCGTGCTGGGCGCCGCTGCCTTCCTGGCGACGGAGAAATTCATGAAAAGCGTGGTTCGCTGGTTCGACGGAGCAGTGGGGCAGACGTTGCCTCCGTCAGCACGAGCATCCAACCTGACAACGACAAGACCCTCGGCGGAACTCCTGAAGCGCCCGATGCCCATCGCAGCCTCGGCTCCTCGTGCACAGGTGCGTAATCACCTGCTTCGGGCACACCAACAATCGCAAAAACAATGCATCAGCACAGCTCGATCTTCGTCACAGCAAGCCTGGGGGGTTGCCTGGGCCGGGGCTCGGAGCATCGGATTCCCTCCTTCGCCGCCGACGGCGACTGTGGCCTGCAGGGCCCGGACCTGTGTCATCACACCTTGCTGTGCTCTCATTCTGCGCGCAGAGAGCGCCTGGACCCTCCTCGCCATTCGTCGGCAGGACATCGGACCTGGCACTCTCGCATTGAAGCACGTGGGCTTCGGGGCTGGAGCTCTCGCCGCGCTCTCAGGCCTCGCTTCTTTGGAGATGCCGTTCTCTTCCGCTTGCCCTGCAAGAATGTTCAAGGACAGAAGAAGGTAACACGTCCAGGATGTTGCAGTGTCGCTGCCAACGACTCATTGTGCCCTGTGCTGCCCCACTGAACACCTGCATCTGCATGGTTGTGCTTCCGACGCCGTCGGCGCCCTTTCTCCTCGTGCATTCGACAGGACCACTTCTGCCGAACAGCGGCAGTGGGCAAAGGCGCCTTCGGCCGCTTTTCTCGCAACAGCGGGTAGGCTGGCTCAAGCCTTGAGAAAACCGAGCTTTGCATGCTTGAAACCAGCGAGGGCATTGAAGCCAGTCGGTCAGGTCTGGGCGGCTCTTCCACCACCTGCCAATGTTTCGGACAGCTTAGATCTCACCAAGCACTCAGTCTCAACATTCTCATGCGTCCAAATAGGAACCACTTGGAGTTTCTACTCACCTAACAGTACAACCTCCGACAATAATTAGTGGCGCCCTGGTAAGCCCTTGAGCGCTCAGCAGCTATCACATGGTATAGGTAACATCCTGAATGCCTGTGTCTAGAGTGTGTGGGCGCGTTTGTGAAGGTGTGTGACAGTGTCTGCGTTTGTCATGTTCGGCAGGTTTGTGACTTTCATCATCTGCTTCCCGGCAATGACTGTCGGCGCTCGCCGACAAAGCGTTTGACGAGGACATGTCTGACGACCGAAATCAAACCCACAACTGCTTCCAGAAGCACATGCCTTTTCGGTCTATGCACTGCGCTGCTTCTGCCATTGATCTGTGTGCGTAAAGGCAGTAGCTAGAGCTGCAAAGCCGGTACTATCTTGCACTCAGGAAGACAAGATCCGTCCTGAGGCCTTCTGCTGGAGCTTGGAAGAAAGCTCGCACAGTATCTTGAGAAAATTACGGTAACTATGCGCTGTACATGACTGTACCCAAGCCTGTGGGCGAAGGCTGCATTTCTGCCTTACACATCACGCGGCTCATTCCTGTACCTCACTTCACGTTCTCCTGCGCGTCCCTGAGCCATGGAGCTCAGTTCACGCCCAGAGCTACAGAGGGAAGAGAAGGGACGCACCGACTTGTGGCTCCCTATTAGATGGAAGTTGGAATTTAATCTCGCAGCATCGGATTCGTGGCCGTGCCGAAGCACGAACTCCGTGCCTTTGGCGCCAACTCCGCAGCCGGGGCTTGAACAGCCACTGAAACAGGCCGCTTCGCCTCGGCTCCCCGACAATTCACCAAGCCCGTCGGCTAGGTACTGCATCCAGGGGTGAGCATTGCTGCTCGCGTTTTACTGCGATAGTCTCCGTTTCGTTGTTCGGAGGGATTCCAAGGTGCACCGAACTGAAAACCATCCTATCAATAGTGGCCGCGTTGCGTATGCTGATTGCCGGGCTTCTCCACATCTGTGTGCTCCTGGTGCTGGGGTACTCTGCTTCTCTGAAGCGGTCCCTCCGGAGTCCCTCCGCTGCCAAGGAGCAGCGAGTTCTGGCCGTGGGAAGAGTCCAGGGGCCAGGTACTCGCCGAGATCGTATACCAAGACCTCGTCACACAGGGGCAAAATGGTCCACCCATGTCCACAACTGCCCCCCTCTCTTTTTTTCTCGCTCTCGCGCCTGGTCATCCGTAAGGAGCGGCAAAGAGGAGATCAACCCTGCGGTCAGCGCTTCTCGCAGCAAAGGCAAAGCCTGACAAGCCATGATGCAAACGTACGGCATGGCGGTTGGGTCATGCTCTATCGGACTCTAGCGCAGTGTCTTGTTGCAGCCATGACAGCAGACACGGCGCCGCCCAGAATGTTCTCGGGCATGATGGAGAAGGCCACGGTCGGCTCGGAAACGAAAGTCAAAGCCACCAGACCCACATACGGGTATCCCTGCAAAGGGCTAACAGTAGTTGAGATCACACCTTGACAAACTTTCCACATCAAAGGCCTGTGGGGCTGCCTCCATTGCAACGGCGATAGGCACCGGCCCGAAGACAAAATCCTCAAGAAGCCACAAAGCAGAGTAGGCCCTGGGTAGGCTGGACTACCTGGTCATCGTTTGAATGCCCCCGCCATACACTGCCATAAACGTGTGGCGCTCATGTGCGCACCACCAGCGCGAGGGCAACCAGAATGGCATGCAAAGTGTATCACACACACACACACACATGCACATGCGGCATGCGAGTAGTAGCGAGCATAGCATTGGTGATTTTGGTGCTGCTGGTAGGTATGGGTACAACGCTTGGGTACCACATACCCGGCGCTCGACTTCCTGAGGGTCCAACCCCAAGGCGCACCCGTAGCTGAGGGAAAAGTGGGAGCGAGCCAACGCCAGATCTTGCACTGGCTTTCACCAACACCTGAGAAGGACACAAGGGCCAGTTTTCACTGCATGCTTCGTGCCGCGGCCTCAAACTCCTGATCCGCAACCCAAAGAAGATCCGCCTACCAGAGACCAGCTGGCAGCAACTTGAAAGCGAGAGCAGCAGGCGGTGCCTCCATCATCACCACTTGCCTGGGACTGGAGCCCAGCCCTGCATCCCCGCCCGGCCCCCCCTTCCTTCATATACATAACTGACATAACTCATTAAAACAACGACTGTGAACAGAGGCTAAACTCAACTTTGCCGGGCGTCGGCCTGAGACTTCCCTTCGGGCGCCCGTCGCGGGCCGCGGTCATCGCCTTGCCAAGCGCCTGCTCCGCGCTTTCCCTGGGCATGCGGACGGCGTCCAGCACAGGAGGATTCAGGCCGAAGGTGACCTCGGCTGCTTTGCGCGGCGGCCTTCGCTTGGCTTTGCACAAATCCTGGAAGGCATCATAGTAGGCATCATGACAGTCGTGAGCTGCAGCGAAAGATGACAATCCTCATTCAGGACATGGTCCCTGATGTGCACCTAACGACTTCCTGCAACGCAGCCTTCTGCCGTGGTGCATTTTCAAAGGCAATGCTAAGCGCATCTCCTTCCCCAGGAGTCATCTGGAATGTGAACATTGCTGCCAGCTCAGCGCCCAATCCACTAACCGCCTTTTGCACTGGTGTCCACACAGCTCCAACGACCATGTTCAGCCAGTGTATGCTCTCCTCTTCGTCGCTGACAGCACTGTAGACCCCTAGACCTTGCTCCACAATCCGCGCTCGTCGCTGCTGTTCCTGATCCAAGCTCAGCACGACGGTCAGAATCATCGCAAGGCCAGCGCAATGCAGCCACACACCCGGGCGACATCGGCGACATCTCACACGTCGGAGCAGCCTGCGCAGCTTGGCACTCCGAGATCTCACCTGCGATTCTTCGCTCACTTGTCGGCTGGCATCGCCATTCTCCGGTATCAGCTGCTCCAAATGGAGATGCTCTGCATATGAGGACCTCTGAGGCGAGGCGCACAGGATGCAAGATGCGAAACTACCCAGCGGTCCTAACAACTAAAGTCTGTTGCAGCTGAGGCCCAAGCCCTGACCTGACACCATTTGGAGCTCGACTTGAGCGGCCAAGTATCCACGCAACCATCAGAGCCAGAGTCAATGGCGGAGCCAGAGCAACCGTCCTCTCACTTGGACTTCCAAAGGCATCGCGCAGCAGTCGTCGGGCAAACTGCTCCGCAACTCGACGTTGCCTGTGCAGGTGCTGGGCACTCACTCAGCCTAGCTTGCGCGTCGCTCCTGCGCATTTGCCTAGGCCGCGTGACGAGGTAGCTGCTGGCCGAAGGGGAGTTCACCCTGGGCGGCATAACGACGTCTGATAGAAGCAACAACAACGTCAGGCTGCTTTCGGTTTTCAGCCTGGGCTTGGATTGTGTGCCAGCGAACAGCTGCTTCCGTTCAAGCGAAAGCGAATGCTTAGCAAAAGCCGACAAGCTCAACCTGCCGGACCAATCACCGTGCCTCTGAGCACCTGGGACCTACCTTTTTCCCTCTCGCATGGGACCTACCTGAGATTCCGGCTTATCCTCCGTGTCCAGCTTGGGCAAAGGCTGCCGGCTTTGACCCCGCAAAGCAGCTCCCAGGCTTCGCGTCGGCTCACTGAGGACCTCCAAGCAGGAGTACACACGCGCACACAAACAAACAGACAGAGAAGCAGACTAGACATGAATGCATATGGAGAGTGTTTAAATGCATCGGGATGAGACAGAGACACAGAGAGAGAGATAGAGAGAGAGAGTTTCGTGTGTGTGTGTGTGTGCACAAGCACCAAAAGGTATGTTTGCACGGAAGTCTGTATCCGAGCGATCAGGAACGGTATCGAAACCATCCTTCATCCTATCCTGTTCAAAATAGATGCTGCGGTGAACAAAGGCATGCTCTTTTCCCTTTGGGACGCGTATGTGTCAGTTACACTTATGACGATATTCATTGCAGCTCGGAGTAGGTAAAGGCTGTCAAGGCCGTGCTCCTTATAAAGCCAACGGGAGGGTTGGGCCGCGTTCGGATCTGGGAAGTCTGGGAGGGAGAATGCCGCCGCTGTCCTTGTTTCGCGTTTGTAAACCTCCGGGTGGTTGACATGCTGTCTTGCAAGGACCAAAATCTCAAGCGCACAGGACTATGTTTCAATCCCTGTGCTGTCGACACTGCTGTTTCTTCAATTCCTGCTGTGAAGACTAAGTGCAATCAAACGGGTCTGGTAAGCTTTTGCAACCAAATGGGGATAAACAGCACAAAGTGGAGCTCTCCTGTCCAACTCACACCCAGGGTTGAATGTTAAGTTTTCTCAGTTCATCACTCCGGGACGTCAGCATCGCTAGGCACACACTTGAGGAACAACTCACTCCCGCAAGCTCATGGCGATTGCCACGGATCCAAGCAGCTACGCTCTCGCAACTCGGACTCCGCCAGACGAGGTCTGTGTGTCCAACTACGTCAAAATGACTACTCAGGGAGACGGCAAAAGCAGCTAGGCCGGGGGGGGGAATTGCATAGCGCCACCCAGGCCGGGCCTTCACGCTGTCCTCAGCAACCTTTGCGGCCTCACACGTGGCACGTGGACTTTCACGGCCAATGAACGTCGAGCTCAAGCTGAGTGCTTTGTGGCACAACAGATGACCATGCCAGCTTTTTGATAAACACACGGCCCTGAGACATGCTCTGGTAGACCGAACTACGATGATGGAATCAGTTTTCTGGCTTCCACCGGAAGCTCTCAAATCCCGGCCCAAGATTAGATCGCCAAGAGAAAGGTCCTGCTCCTGCCGACCCCCTACAGGAGACCTCCAACTCAGAAACCTGAACATTTTCAAGCCAGGAATAAAGCGCGAGAGCACCTTTCAGACGAGAAAGTGGAAAGTCTCACGGTTTAGGAGTTGATTCATCAGTCGGTTTCCAGGCTTGGTTATTAAGTTAAGGGCTGTCTAGGGTTCAAGGTTGCTTGGCCCTTAGCCGCCTCAGCTGTGATGCCCTCGACAGTGCCACCGAGGCCGATGGTTGCGTTGCCAGCTCCAGTGAGCACCGCTCCTGCTATTCTGTAGACGCCAGCCTCAGAAGAGTGGCCGCATGCAAGCAGCCACCAGGTGAACCGGAACCATTTTTGCCCATGCGTTTGTTTTTCATGCCGATCTGTCTGAAACAGCACTGCCCAGTTGCCAACAGCAACATGCAAAGTTCCGACTGAAATCATTTCAGCAAGGAGCGAAAACTCGTGACGGCGCGGCGAGGGGGCCATGCTTGATCACTTGCGTCTCTCCAAACCTGCGGCAGGGAGGGAACTCAGAGATGCTACAGAGTGGCTCAGCTAGCTACGCTTCCTCCACGATGGGCGCATGCAGTTACAAGCCCCAGGGCTGAGTGTAAGTGCGTAAACGACGTAAGTACGTTACTTACATTAGTAAGACAATTCCGTGAAGCACGTGGATGTATCAGGCACATGTACGTACGTAAGTGTTTGCGTGTGTGATGTATGCATTCGTGCATGTATGCTCGTACCTGCAACGCCGAGACTGTCTTTCCGGGTGGGTGCTGGAGGTAAGCACAAACGCTCGCATGACAAATCAGAAAGCAAGAACGGCCACGGGCCATGGCCGCTTCACTCCAAGTGCCAGCATTTTACCTAGAGCGCCATGTACACTAGCCTGCCTCCAGCGTTCTGGCATGGCTCACGAGCCAGGGCGTAGCGTAGCTTAGCAGTGTACGGTCTTGCAGGCGCAGAGCCAACAGAGCAATTCAAAGACCCGAGCAAAGAACCGAGTACGCAGCAGTCCCACACCCAGGACACAGAGTGCCAACAAATGAGAGAAAGCCAATCGAGCAATGTAGGCACATGCCCGGGCAGGCGTGTAGGTATACGTCTGTCCCTTGCGGATGCATGTAAGTACATGCTTGTGGCACCGATTTTGTTTTGCGTGGGCCGGGGTGTAGCGTGTACGTACCTGCAGACGAGGTGCGTCTGAACAGCCTGCCCCAGGCCGCGCGTGAGACCACCAGTAAGACGCAGAGTCGCCCCGAGGGTGGCGGCAGTGGTGTCACCAACTCCTCGGACCTCCGTCGGGCATCACCGACTCGAGAAACCACCGTTACATCCAGCCTGTGCCTTGTGCTGCACGTTTCTAGGAGATCAACCCCGCCCAGGGAAGTTGTGTTTAAACCTTCACCATGCACTTCGTCCAATTCTTGGAACTAGCTCGCTGCTGAGGCACCAGACCCGCTGTCTCGTCCACGGTTCCTGTGATGGCATCTAAGGTAGCTGCCATAGCACGCCTGGCCTGCGGCCAGTTTTGAACTTCTCCACTTGCAGTCTTGAATGCAGGTGAAGCGCACCTACAATATCAAATCCCGTAAACACCTGTCATATCATATCATATCATCTCACATTATTTATATCATATCCCTTCACATCATATCATGTCATATCATGGCAGATAAATATAATTTGGAGCCGTTTCATCCCTCGCCCCAACTATCATATATATTATGTATAACGATGAAATTACATACGTGTATATATATATACACACAGTCATAAACAAAGATGCATATGTACATGTAAGTACATATATACACATACATACACATATGTGCGTATGTACGTATGTATGTATATGTATATGTGAATGTATATGCATATGTATATGCGTGTAAATATACATATATGTATATATATATATATATATGTGTGTGTGTGTATGTGTGTGTGTGTATGTGTGTATGTGTGTATGTGTGTATGTGTCTCTCTAAATATATATATATATATAGAGTATATACACTTATGCATTTACTTATTCATTTAGCGCATTAGGATCCACTATGTCGGCAATGTGAGACTATGCCTACATACCACAGTGACAAATTGATGATGGGTGGATGTGTGGATTGATTGACTTGTTGGAATGAAATGCTTGACGGATTGACGGATTCACTGATTGACTGACTGACCGACTGACTGACCGACTGACTGACCGACCGATTGATTGTGTGTTTCTTTATGTGCTTGTTTACTTGTTTGTTCCTCTAGTTGTTTCTGTTGTACGCATTCATTCATGTTTTCGGTGCATGCACACATATGAGGTTTGTCCTATATCCTTGTTCCACGCATGCCAATTAGGATCCCTTGTGCTTCGCCCTTGCGCGTTCCTTGGGCGTGCTTGCGCGCACAAGGCTTTTTGAAGATTAGGGTATGTTGCGGTGGTTTGTTGACCTTTGGTGGCTTCGAGTCTAAGCTTCCGCTGCGGGTAAAACACTTGGGCCTTGAACTACCTACAAGGCTGCTGAGTATCACTCTTGAATCAACCTTAACAACAAGCCTTGAGCATAGCTTGCGCTCGCCCTTGCGCGCGGTCGAAAGAGTGTGCACTTTTTAAGCGACCGAGTCTTCGCTAATCGCCCTCCTAGTATTGTCAAAAGACCCCACCAAAAAAGAACAACGCTCATATGCTTCTCATTACTGTATTATACACCTACCTATACCTACCTACACACATGTGTTTGGCACACGCGCTCGATCAGATGGCGACCTACACATACATGCGCACATGCAGTGTAGCTGTACCTGTACCTTGCACATGGTATGTGACCTTAGTCTACCAAGTGTAGGGTCGCAAACGTAGCTTTGCGCCCTGCCTTCCGACCATTGGCGGTGTAGTTGCTTCTGCTAGGTTCCGACCAGTTCCCCAGCGTGACCTCAGTGCCCAGAGCCTCGAACTGCTCCGCGCGCCTCATGGCAAGCTTTCTCACTGGGGAAACGGTGTAAGGCAAGTCGACATCAGTCTGTTCGGTGAACCTGAAGCGACCATAGCCTGCTAATCCCTGCAAGGGTCATCACGGAACCCTGCCAGCGTCAGTATCCTAAAGTCCGGAATCGGGGTCGCCATCGTCGGACGGCATCGGCGGTGGCGGCAACTACCAGTACGACTGTCTCAATCATCCGAGGTGCGTCGGGGGAGTGCTTTGTGCCGCAGACCTCCAGATGAGCCAACTCTGCAGCAGGCATCTGACGAAGTACCGGCGAGGCCAAGACATGGCCCAAGGCCTACTTGCCGGCTCAATGCATGCGACTTCTAATTCTAATTTCCCGATTTACCTATATGAGTAGGGGTTTCGATAAGAACTGGGGTGCGGGAGCCTTCTTGTTGGTTGCTTCATACCAGGGACGCGACCGACAGCTGCTTGATTCTTGTTTCAATGATTCTGGTGGAGTCTGTAGTTTTCTCTTCGATTTGCTTGTTTTGGTCTGCATGCTGCAAGGGCGGCATCGATGGTTGCCGCGAACCCATAGCCCGGAAAGCATGTTCGTGATATTCTCGAGCCATCAATACAAGTTGGAAGTCGCTGGCAGTGTTTTAGACAGCATGGACAAAAGCGGCAAATCCACATAGTTGTGAAAAGGCGTCCTGCCGATGCATTCAGAAGCGGGCACAAGTTGCTCCATGCCCTGCCTTCACCGAGCGCGGCAGCGTGGGCGGGGCCTGTCGAGTGCGAGGGCGGCGCGAGGGTTCAAGTGCAGAGAGGCGGGGCCAAGGGGCCTCCAAATCCAGGTCCTCGCTGGGCTCGCGAAGCCGCTTGAGCGGTTGCTCTGCCACGGGCGCAGGAGCCTCGGGAGCCGCAGGAGCCGCAGGAGGCTCCGGCTCGGGCACCTCCTCCTCTTTCGGTGGTCGCTCTGTCGGCTGGCTAGACTCCTCATCCAGCTCGACCCGGATGCAGTCAGCGGGCGAAGTTGGCTCGTCAGGCCCCTGCAGCTGGACTGGGGATCTGTAGGCTTGGGACGCTTGTTGGGCCGCCTCAAGCACGTGGCGTGGAGGCGTCGGAGTGCGCGTAATCTCCATGTCTTGCCTTGCCGGCTTCTCCTCTTCCTCAGATTCCTGGCTGGAATCCTGGCTCGGGGACTTCTGCCTCACAGGCTCCGGTTCTGGCGACTTCTTCACAGGCTCCTCCGCGGGCTCCGCTGCGGGCTCCTTTGCAGCCGGAGACGGGGAAGGGGAAGCGCCCCTCTTCTCGGGCTCCTGCTTCTCGGCCGCGGTTTCGCTGACCTTTGTTGGCTCCTGCGTTGGCTGCGCAGCTTGAACTGGAAGGGGCAGCGGCATGGGCGGCGGGGGCGGGAGCGGCTTTCGCAGTGCATGCGGCATGGGAGGCACCTCATCCTCCTCCTCGGAGAGGCACACGGCCGTCTCCACCGGGGGCTCCGGTCTTGCTGGCGGCTGCGGCAGAGGCTTGCGTCGGCGTGCCGGAGGAGGCGTCGGTGTTGAAGCGGGCACAGACATCACTGGCATCGGCTCGGGCACA
>CAJNDV010033744.1:9338-32257 GCA_905221635.1 Symbiodinium sp. CCMP2456 | reverse complement strand
GGGCGGGATCGAGATACAAGGCTTTGCTTGGCCACTGGGCCTTGAATTGAATGGGCCTTCAAGGTTAATGTACAGGACTTAATATAATAGCTAGACCAGGGTTTCGGGGCAAGGGGATACTAAGTATCATTAGCTATTGCTAGGTATTCCGACCCTTATCTTAAATGTTAAAGCCCTAATATATGGGCCACCAACACTGCAGGTATGTCTAAATGCTTCTATTTCAAGGTTCGGGTACCCTCTGTATTGGATTGTTGAGGCCAGAAAACCCACAACCCTAGCTTCAACCTGGAATCTTACCCAAACTCTGAACCCTAAATCCTACACAATGGGCCTAAACACCAAAAGCCCCCAAACCCTAAACGCCTCAAAGCCCACGACGCCCTAAGCCTCACAATCTCAGCCGCCAGCCCATCTCCACACGTGCTTGTGCTCGCACACGTCAAGGTGCCGCCTTGTTGTCCACATGATACAGGGATTCTACACTACAATTGCCTAGTTTCCTTGACCATTATCGGTAACATGTCCAACCCAAATTAAATCCCTATAAACCCCTGCCACACCCTACCAAAGCCTCACACAGCCCCTGCAACCCTACAACACTGTCATGCTATGTACTGAGGAAGCAAGCTAGACAAGTCGCCCTGTTTGGGCTGGGTGTGCCCGTTGGAGAGGACATGAGTCGGACATGAGTCTGAATCGAACGAAGCTTCAGATGGCTTGTGCATCCCGGGAGCGTTCTGCAAAGCTTTGAGCGAAGAGTTCAACAGAATACGCTTTGCGGGTATAATATATACCTCCATATTCCAATAAACAAAACTTATTCAGGCCCGTAAACTCCGGGCGGAGCCCATGGAATCCTAAGAGGATCCTTCAGTGTGGTCTTCTCGGAAGCTGTCGCTTTGGCAAACATCTCAACCCGGGATTGTCCCCAAATCTTGCAAACATATACGAGTCATACTATATATAGTATTTAAAGTGAATAACTACTGTAAGGGCATAGGCATTAGGTAGGCTTGTGATACCCACCATGATTGAACTTCATGTACGTGATTCAGTTCGATTTGCAGGACGCTCGATGGCTTCAACAGTAGCTGTGGATTTGAAGTGCTTAGATACGGTCGATGATCTAAATCCTGCATTACCCATAATAAGGATTTTTCCATAATTCCCATAGTTTAGGGTCCTTAAGGTAATGCAGAGTTCGCATCATCAACAGTAGCAGGGTTAAGGATTGAACTTAGACACGTCACAGCCTGGTCGAAGGGACTCGGGTTAAGGGCGCCCAAAGCCTGAGCCTGAACCCTTCCCCCCCTAACCAAACCCCCAAAGTTCCCGCGCGGAACCCCCTTTCAGAGCGTCTTCTTGAAGTGTACGCAGGGTGATCGGTATCTGAAGAAGGGTGTTAGGGTTTGGGGTTTAGGGACATTAGTATACAGTATAGCTACCTTGAAATGTTGAACCTGGAACCCGAAAGCCAGGGTTATTGCCCTAAACTCAGGGTCCTAAACCCGTAAGAGTCCCCAAAGCCCTCTAAAACGGAATCGCACAGCCCTAACTGAATATGGTTTAGGGTTTAGGGTTTAGGGTTTAGGGTTTAGGGTAACTGAATAACCCAAAGAGCCAAACTGCCCTTAACGCAGGTATATACCTTGAACTACACAGGGCTTCATGTTGTGCTTTCGCGTGTCAAGTCCTAGCCAAGACGTACCGGGCTCTCCAAGAACTTCACAAGAAGAAGATAGCCCTAAGCCCTGAACCCTAAACCCTAAATCCTACCTGGGGATCCAAAAACATACCGTTTTCAGGAGACTACCCGCTAACTACGGGGTCATAACCTACTATTTTGTAGGGTTTGGGGTCACAGGTAATCCCTGGTTTTAGCACTGAAGTTCTGAGGTTCGTGCACAGAGGTGTGGCTGGTGGTGAGAGGCCCCAGTTGAAGAGGCTGGGCGCAGGAAAGCTTCAGCTTGAGTAGAACTTGGGCTTACCCTAAGGGTCCATGTACTCATATAGTATACACATTGGCCCCAAAGTACCTATATAGGGACTACTTTAAGGCCAAAGTATATACTATTTGGGTACATGGACCCTTAGGGTTAGGGTTCAGGGATTAATTCATACAGGAGCCTTATTTATTAGAATAGGGTTTTGGGATATGTTATATTGTTGTGCCCCTTACATTAGGGGGTTAGGGGTCCAGTGGTTTAGGGTTCGGGGTTTCGGATTAACTATATGTTAAGGAATCTTGACTCCGTGGGGCTGCAGAGCTTGCAAGTTTGCGGTTTTGTGGCTTAGGGTTTGGCGGCTTTGGGTTTAGGATTCAGGGTGCCGCACTGTTTTGGTCCAGATTCATGTTGTCTGTAAGCTTGAAATTTAAATGTTGCACTAGACGAATCTATGAAGCAGTGTGTTCTTTTATGGGTAAGATGTACACACATAAATATACATATAAATATACACACACACATATATATATATATATATACATACACATAACACACATAGGTTAACATAACTTATACATACATACATACATATATATATATATACACACAACACAAACACAAATCTCAAATGTATATACATACATAGTACATGCATACATACATGCATACATCTATACATCTATACATACATACATACATACATACATACATACATACATACATACATACATACATAAAAACATCTATACATACATGATATATATATATATAAATAGATATACACACACACGCAAACATATAGTCGGGACTTATGATTCGGAGTTCAGAATTTGGACTCGGGTGTTAGCTTCCCAACTACTCACACTCCGTGTAACGGCTGAGAGACGATTCAGGGTGTCGGCTTCTTCCCGCAAGGCTCCATGTAACTATTTATACTACATACCGGCAAACCCTAAACCCTAAACTCTAAATCCTAAACCCTAAACCTTCTTTAAGTACCTATGTAGGAACCCATTCAGGCTGAAGTATCATATGTAAGTACATGGAGCCTTGGGCTTCAATGTGGATGGTTCAGAGTGTGGAGTTCCCACGGAGTAGGCTAAGAGGTCCACAATAAGGCTCAAACTACCCAGAGACTCCAATACCCCTTAATTAAGGAATATACTTTAAATCATAGTAGGATTCCTAATATGATTTAAGGTATATTCCTTAATTAGGGGGTATTGGAGTCTCTGGGTACTTAGGGTCTAGATGTGGTTGGGAGCGGAGTCTTAATATAATCAGGCCTCTACGCGAGCTGTAATAGCTATAAGGATACCTGCAACTATTATGACCAAACAGCCCATGCAAGGTAGTTACGGCCCACAGACGCCTGCAGATCACCAACAAGCCCTCAACTCTCAACCCCACACCTGCGTTGTTCATCCGATGCTGGGCTCGTGCACTTCGGGTTAGGGTTTAGACTGCACAGTTCAAACTCATGCGCGCAGGAATGCACGGAATGGAGGTCACTGTTCAAGCTAGATGTACATGTATATACACAACATTATATGTATACACACACACACACACTTGCAGCAGGCTCTGCAACCAAACTAAATAACGTTCTGCTTTAGTTCCCCTATTTCGTAAACAACTCCAAACTAACAGTCGAACAACCAACTGCCATGCATGATCTTGTCATTTCCACACCGCATCGACGCACCAGTCGTTCTGGACATCTCTCAACTGCCGGTTGCAGGTTGTGGACACAAGCTGCTGGTTAGCCGGGGCGGCCACACCGGAAAACCCTAAGTCTAATCTTCAACGCAAAACTCCACTGCTTTAACTTCTCCCAGTCGATGCTCTAAACCCTAAACCCTAAACCCTAAACCCTAAACCCCTAAACCCTAAACCTTCATAGTTTCCGAGCCCGGCAGAGCTTCCATGGCAGGTCCTGTAGAAGTTTGGATGCTCCTTAATCATTAGGTTTAGGGTTTAGGGTTTAGGGTTTAGGGTTTAGGGTTTAATCGTATGCTCCAAGCCGAAACCCTAAAGCCACACTGAAAGCCCGAAGCCTTAAACCCCCAGACGTTGAGGGTTTAGGGTTCTTAAGGTTTAGGGTTTAGGGGTTTCGGGGTTGTTTAGGGTTTTCAGGAACCTTAAACCCTGCCTGGCTAACAGCCTGAAGCCCTACTGTAACCCTCCTGAAACTTCGCTGTGCTCTGGGGCGCGAACACCCGAGCTGCTAGAAATCTCCGTACCTGCCAGGGTTCACCCTAACCTACCAAAAACCTAAGATCCTTACAAACTCCTTATTGAGGTTTACAATCAAGACCCAGTAGTTTAATATAGGGGCCTTAATAATTAGAATAGGGTTTGCGGGTACATTATACGATATATAACTGTAGTAAGGAACCCCCAAAACCCTATTCTAATTATTAAGGCTCCTACATGAAGGCAGGGTCTAGGGTCCAGGCAGCTTCGATTTCCGGATTTTTGAAGATAATGAGGTGGGGGATGATCAGGGCACTGCAAGGCAACTGATTACAAGGGTTCTATAAGATAACGGTTTTTTGTTCAGCTCCTTTTTCCGCCTGCATAATCCGACGAAAGGTCCTAAGATAACGGTTTAGGGATTAGGGCTTTCCCCTAAACCCTAGACCCTAGACCCTAAACCCCGGGCTTGGTATGTCGAAGATCTTTGGGATTTGATGCGGCTCGTCGGTCTTCCAGGCTCTCTTAGTGGCGAAGGTTCAAAGAGTAACCCTAAGGGTCCATGTACCCAAATAGTATGCAAATTGGCCCTAAAGTAGCTATATAGGGACTACATTAAGGCCAAAGTATATACTATTTGGGTACATGGACCCTTAGGGTAATGTAGGGGCCTTAATAATTAGAATAGAGTTTACAGTTTTGGGGAAATTGTACTGTAGTTATAATATCAGGGAACCAACAAAATGCGGTGGATGATATACATCCTGCACTACCCATAATAGGAATATACCGTACTTCCCATAATTCAGGGTCCTGAAGGTAATGCAGGATTTATGTCATCGACAGTAGTATTGGCAATTATTGAGGTCCTATATGAGGCTTTGGGCGGTGGGGCTCGCAGCATGTATCCTTGTTGCTGCCCGACTGTTATCGACGTCGTACTGTTTAGAGATGATAGAAAAATCCTGGACATGCTAAGCTAGGGTCCCGATGACAGCAACATGCTCGAATTATTGGCGATCCAGCAGGAAGCCGAACTCAAACCCGCCTTATATAGTATGGTGCTTGGGCCCACTTACCTTTGAACATGAGTATTCCCCAAGCCCTGATACTACGGAGGACAAAGACCAGTCCAACAAAGAGCTGACCTCGAAGATGTGTCCCTAAGGCTCCATGAACCTATGTAGTTGATACTCCGGCCTTCAAGGGGTTCCTACATTGTAGGGTTTAAGGCCCAAGTATATACTGTATAGGCACATGGAGCCTTAGGGTGTTGAATCAGCATATGCGTGGGAGACAGCTTTGAAGAAGAGGGAGCAAGAAGTACAGTGGCACCTGAAACGGCGTGATAAGCCGATGTAGAAACCTCCGTAAACCGCACGCCGCTGCCTTCATTGACTGTCTCCTTGGCTTTCATGAGCGCCGGGCCGATGTCAATGACCATCGACCTCAAAAAACGTTAGGTTTAGTGTATTTCAAGTGAATGGTTTGTAGGCGTTTCACTACGGTTGTACAAGGCTTGTGGTAGTTTACCAGGGTGATGCAAGGACTCCTCAGTCTATGCTATGTCGGTGGTTCAGGGTCTATGGCTTTAGAGTTTTCCCTAAACCCTAAACCCTAAACCCTAAACCCTAAACCGATTAAAGTTCAGGGTTTGGGGTTAAGTTACGAGAGGAGGAGTTATGGTTTAAGCTGTCATGTATATTTTCAGGTTTGGGAACTGGGGTAGGGTCCATGTTCGGGGTTCCATGTTAAAAAACAAGCTCTGTTGAGGGCTTCAAGAGGCTAAATTCGAGGGATCGGAGCCTATACGATAAGGGTTCGACTGGGGCTTCTGTGCTTAACAGTGAGGGTCCTGCGGTCTAATCCGGCTGTATAACATTTGGGACCACATGGTTTCAGATCCTGGCCGAAAGCACCGTCAAGCTTAGAACCTACACCCCGCTGTTCTCACGACGGTATGACTACCGTTGTCATCACCTCTGCTATGGAGTATAGCACACAGCAGATCTTCCTAGGACTCCAGTTACCTATATTCAGTTACTACGGAGGTAATGGAGCCCTAGGGCATACTACCTGTACTACCCGGACCCTAAAAGGTAGCACCTTTTTTGGCTTTCCCTAAATTCGTTTGATATTATGGGGTCCTGACCACGGAACAAGTTAGTCAACAAAAAGCGGCTACATTCTAGGGCATAATATGGGAGCCTCAATAATTAGAATAGGGTTTTGGGGATATATTATACTACAACTAAAAAATAAGAAGGACCCCCCCAAAAAAAAATATAGGTAATTGTCAAGGCCCCTCCCTAATCCCTAAACCCTAAACCCTAATATTATTCAAAGGTTACGGCGAAACTTTTCCGAGCCCCTGAGCCCGGCACCCCGGCTCAGCCGAAACTGCCGCGGTGGCCTCAGTTGTCTTCGGGCGAAAGGGCTTTAGGGTGTTAGGGTTTAGGGCGTTAGGGTTTAGGGTCTTGGGGTTTTAGGGTGTAGGGTTTAGGGTTTCAGGATTTGGGGCCTCGGAAAGGAAACAGGAAACCTTAAAAGGTTCCATGAGGGATCTATACGGGGTTTTGAGACTGGTTGCAAGGATTATGTGACCTACAATATTAACTGGGGTTATATATATATATATATATAACATATATAAATATATACACACACACACATAGAAGGTAGCGAAGCTCATGGTTGTTTCTAGCGCAATTCAGCCTTAAAACTTACTGAGTGCCATGACACTCCCAAACTGAGAAGGTTCGTTTCACCATATATATATATATATATATGGAGGCCGATGTAAACTATACTATCCCTCAAAACCCTGCTCTACTAGTAGTTGTTTAAGGACCTTGGTACGCTCCCTCCACGAATCCCCGATTAAAACACAAAAAATAAACACACAAGACAATATTAAGAATCCTTCAGAGTGCCCTTAACGGAACCCTATTTTCCGGACTTATATAGGGTGTTGGGAACTGTCCATTTGTTTTACCATGATAAGGGCATTTCCTTTTTTCGAATACTTCTTCATGGTTGTGCGCCTTGATCGGACAACTGCGTGCTGCTTTCGCGAACAGTCCATGGAATGTTCTCTGTTGGATGACATTAACTGTGCTGGATCTTCGTGAGGTTCGAGGCGATGGCAAGGCTCAAGGATGCCGCGCCGTTTGCGAATGAACATGACTATGCCGGTGGGCGATGGTCGATATTACATGCACACGGTGGCAGTTTAGGCAGTTGGTGTGAGGCTTGATGCCTGAAGGGCTTGGACATGCAATCCGAGCGGTTGCTGCATGATAGAATCTGCTAGAATACCCCGACACCTGACACTATCATCCATCATAGCGATGATTTTAAGGACGCTGTCCAAAGGGGCCAGGGAAGGTGGTGATGCGGTTCCATCGTGTCGAACGATTGATATTTACGCGTGCTTCAACGTCTGACGAGCTTGACAAACAGTTAGACTTTTGACGAGTACCGAAATCCAAGATCGCCACAGCTAATCACAACTGCCTGCAGCGAAAGAAACACACGCGGAGTCTGCAGCGGGAGCAACAAAACGGTAATCGTCGTCAGCATCACTCGCTCACCACTAAACAATCACCTTCGCCATGGCCACCGCCGCCGCCATCACACCCCCCACCCCGAACCCTCACCCCTCAGCCTTATAGTCACCCTCGTCCTCACCCCAAACGCCTTCCCAGCAGCACCATCATCATCATCATCATCATCGTCTTAACAACAGTCTGGTGTAGCCCGCCGAGAAATCGATCTTGATGACATCTGATGTTGTAATTCTTGTTTTGGCGGACTTCATGCTTAGAGGCCCTGAAGCTCCAGAGCTTTGAGCACCTAATCTAGGTTTAGGGTTTAGGGTTTAGGTAGGGGCCTGAATAATTAGAGTAGGGTTTTAGGGTTTTAGGCTCCTTCATCGTATAGTTCTAACAAGGGGCCCTGGGGAATAAGATTGGTAATTGTTTAGGCTTCTATAGCTGATGATTGCTGAACCCTGAATCTCAGCCCCAAACCCCGAATTCAAGCGTCGCAGCTCTAAATCTTAAGCCGCACAACCGCAGAGCCCTACGGCCCTACGGCAAACCCTGAACCCCTGAAGCACACAAATGACAAGCAGGTCACGACTTTCGATGTCTAGGGAGGGCACAGCCGCATTGTGCATATGCGACGCTGCCCCCGGGCCCCCCTGGATGGTTGGGATATATTAAAGGGGCCTTAATAATTAGAATAGGGTTTTGGGGCGTATTGTACTATAATTACAATAAGGAACCCTCAATGTAGTATTTGTAATGACTTGGGATAACTTAACTAGGGAACCCCCAGAATAGTGTTGGTCATTATTTCCGTTCCTAGACCTTAAACCCTATAATTGTATTCTGTTCCGTTCTGTTCTGGCGGACGTCCGAGCCGTTAGTACGGCGCATCCCAAAAATCATGCTGAATTCATGTGAGACGAAGGCCTGCGCAGCCAAAACCTAGAAGCTGAATCCCTCCCCCCTTCGGTACTGGCCCCTGAGATGTGGCACTCAATCCAGGACACGATGGCCTGTGTAGGACGGTAGCCAGAGCCTAGAGCGGCAAGGGAAACGGACTCAGGATTGGAAGGAGGGTCATCGGCTCGCTCCTGTGCGGTAGGGAGACGAGGACCAAGGGTAATGGCTGCACGGCGTGGACCTGGTAGTGCCGTAAAAGCACTCCAGCTGCCAGACTGCACCTTCTTGCGGCGAAGTTTACCGGGCTCCTCCAGTCGACGCATTTCATCAACCGAGAGGGGCGGGTACATCATCGACGACATACGCAAACATTCCGCAGAGTTATAATTGTATTGGCAATTATTTAAGCCCCTGCATTAATTAGGGTTTTGGTGTGCAGGGAAGAGCGATGGGGTTTAGCGCGAGGCTTCTGGCTGAGGTGGAAAAGCAGACGAGTTAGGGTCTAGGGTAGGAACTAAGGGGTTTAGGGTTTACGGGGGAATAGTATAGGGACCAAAATAATTACCTATATCATTTGGGGGTTCCTTATTATACTTATACTATACATGGCCCCGAAACCCTATTCTAATTATTAAGGCCCCTATATTACCCTAAGGGTCCATGTGCCCAACTAGTAGAACATAAGCCCTAAAGCACCCAAATAGGGACTACATTAAGGCCAATGTTCTACTGTTTGGGTACATGGACCCTTAGAATTATGGTTCAGGCTTGAAGATTCGGGGCGAAGACCTTCGAACTCAATCAGGCTCCGGAGGTTCTAGCATTCTAGCATTAGGGTGTTGGGTTTAGGGGGTTTAGGGTTTACGGGGCCAGCATCCACGGAATCTTCCTATGCAGCTTCTTTCTGAAACACAGTGAAGCTCTTCTGCATAAATCCAGAATAGAAGGGAAACTCTACCGCCGGTCCTGCATACTTATCCAGATCCTGAGAAAACCCTTAATTGAAGAATAAACAAAGTTCATTATGTCATTAAAGGGTTTTGGAGTCTCTGGAAAACACCCTCAGCCGTGAGCACATGTGGGGTTCTCTCTTTAGGGTTCAGTGGAAGCTAATTATTCGATTCATTTGGAGCTTACAAAGCAACTACAGTACGGCTAAGGATGTAGGGTCCATATCTTGTAGATTTCGGATGTAATGTAGGAGCCTTAATAATTAAAATAGGGTTTTGTGACAGATCATACTGCAATTATAACAAGGAACCCCAAAGCAATATCAGGGTCCCCGCAGGAATCCAGGAAGGGTTGAAGGATTCGGGTTCATACCCTGGGCTTCAAATAGCCAGCCCACAATATGTAATATTTCCAGACTGTCGACCCCAAAATAAGTGCTATTTGCATATTCATACCCAGGGCTCCAAATACCCCACAAAACTATCATTTATGGAGCCCTAGAGCCCGAGGGATAGGGTTTCGAGTTTAGGGATGAATGGCATTTGGTTTACACCACATCGCCGTTGCAAGGCTCTGCTCGATTTCAATGGTAGTACCCGGTCGTTTGTATTCTCTGTGGGTGGACTTAATGCACCTGAAGCTAAAACTTAGCATAGTACCGGTGTGTCGGGAATTAGCATTATCCCCCCAAAACCTGAGAAACAATGTCAGCCTGATTCCTAAGTCCTTACCCCAAAACGCAGCACCTCAGTTTAAAGCTCAAGACTCAAGTAACGCACCCTGAAGCCTCTCCGGTGCCACAGACACACCTCGTTGGATCGCGAGATACAAGACCACTAGCAGCCAAAACAGGCTGAAACATGCATAATGCACAAATGTAGCACTACAGATTCGCAAATCAGTCCCCAAAACCTTAACGAAGCATTTGGCAACGATCTAAAGGGAAGGGAGATGAAGGAAGGCCACTGAACTTCTGAACCCTGAAACCCTGCCGAACTGCCGAAGACCCTGAAACAAAACCTTCACTGACCTGTTGGGGCCTTAATAAGTATAAGAGGGTTTTCGGGTTGTGCGGCCAGAACAGGGTTTTGGGGTATATTATACTGTTATTAGAAAAAGGAACCCCGCAAGAGTGTCGGTAATTATTTAGGACCCTATAGCCGACAACAGTTGAGAAAGCCTGGGCAGTCTCGTCTAGCGCCGTGGCGACCAACTCGAACTGAGCTACAGACTTGGTACTTGGTAAGCCGGAATGTGTTGGGTCTTTTATGGTGTACAACGCAGAGGCTTTGTGAGAGTGCCACCGGACTGGTTTATGTGGGCAGTACGAACATCTTACATTGGATATACTTAGGACTCAGGGCTAAAAAAGGTACCTACAAAGGAACCTCAGCAAAGCCTACGTACACACTATCGAGGCACATGGAGCCTCAGGGGGTACATAACCCTAAGGGTCCATGTACCCAAATAGCATATACTTCGGCCTTAATGTACTCCCTATATAGGTACTTTAGGGCCAATGTTCTACTATTTGGGTACATGGACCCTTAGGGTAAGCCCTGAGCCCTTGAAAGTCTGGATCCTGGCTTCTCGACCCGGAAGGGGTTAGGGTCTACGTTTTGGGGTTTGGGTCCCAGTAACATGGGTGACGCAACGATTGCAAACGGCTTTTGGAGTACATGTTACTACACTTAAAGAGAAACCCGAAGGTGTCAGGAAGACGACTAGCAGTTTTACAGGCTTCTACATTATCATTAGCAGGTTGAGACTCTAGACCCGAAACTTCTGCAGAACTTGGAGAGGCTCATGTCACGATCGCAAAAGGGCATGGAATGAAAGGTTGCTTAGAGGTTCAGGTGTTTGGGGATTAAGTAAGTAGCTTAGGGCTTGGGGGTTAGGATTTCGGATTTGGCTGCGTCGGGCTCCCTTCCAACATTTACTTTCTAGAGCTCAGACTCTAACCTCTCGAAAACAAATGACGTACCGAATTGCGAAAAGCCACATCCTAAACACGCCCTGAGGAGAAATCCCTAAATCATGAACCCTAGACACACCCTCTGAAAACCAAATACGACTATAAACTATAAACCCTCTAAATCCTAAACCCGTAACCAGTACCCATAGGCCCTAAAGTAGTTCCTTTTTGGGGTTACCTTATAGGATTCTATATATGAACCCCAAAAAGGAACTACTTTAGGGCCTATGGGTAAAGACAGCGCCACAACTCGGAGTCCCCGGGTCTGCTGCCCGGGCTGCTCAGGCGCGCAGCCACCTCGGCATGTTCTCGGGGCAGCACGATTTAGGGTTTAGGGTTTAGGGGTTTAGGGTTTAAGGTTTAGGGTTTAGGGTTTAAGGTTCAGGGTTTAGGGTTTCGGGTTTTGGGTTCAGGCTTTAAAATCCAGGGTTTGGGGCTCAGGGTGCATAGGTTGTTGGCCGTTCAAAGCATTTGAAAAGTAAAATCTTGATCGGCCCTGTAAGGCTTTTCATAAACTGCTCCAGAGACCGTATGAATCCTCAACGCTGCAGCACAAGAAGCAGCTGCGAAAGCCAACATACAAAGCCATGCGCACTCATTTTGGCGGGGTGCGCTCTGCGGAAAATTCAAACCTGGAGCTACATACTGGCAGCTCCAGAATAATCCAACGCATCCACGACTCCGGTCTTAAGGTAAGCATAATTACCTGCATGATTTCTTACGTTCTTAGGGACGACCAAAAGCCCCGAGTCGGCAGGCCATCGTCATTGCAACCGGCCGATCCCGTGGATGGGCCGCACAATCTGCGAGTGGAAATTCAGGGCCAACTCCGCAATGCTCCCGATGGCCTCGTTCACATGCAAAACGAAGGATGATTACAAAACCGAAGACCGAAACCAAAGCTAACACACTAGGCAAACACAGATGCACAAATCCACAGGCCCTAAACTCGAAACCCTAGAAGCCCTAGCCCTAGCTGCAGCTTACCAGAGAGAAGCCAGAGGTTTCAACTGCAAAGCTCGAGAATGGGTTCGTGCCTCACACAAAGACCTCGGTTCCCTGACTCCCCACCTCCCAACAAGCCCAGCGTTTTGTTTGCTGCAGGGGTTCGGAAACCCATACAGGGTTTAGGGTTCAGGGATCCCGGAAAAATCTGCGTTCCGAACCCGAAACTCGAAACCATAAACCCTCAAACTCACATGTTCCACGTGCATATTCCAATGCACAGCCTTCGAAAAGCTGGCTAGCGAATACCAAAATGGCTCTAGGGTTTTAGGGTTTAGGATATGCATGTTATGGTTGATTCAATTTGATGTCGTATATGTCTTGCGTGATCGGATGTACCGGATACTTGGCTTCGTATACTCTTTGCAACCGGGTACCATCGGCAAATTTGATGACATTGTAACAACATCATTAGCAACACTGATATATACTGTTCACTAGTAACGACTACAACGTGTTGAGGGCAATGGTGTAGGCTTGGGGGGCTTTTACTGGAGTAACAATAGAAAAACCCTATTTCCAATACTGTATGACACTGTATGAACCAATAACAAACGCTAACAGTTAGTCAGACAACTTAGAGAAGGAAGGCTTGTTGATCCTCTTAAACAGCAGACGGCATCTAGATCCTGAAGAGTAGTACCGGTTAGTTGGCAACCCCAGATTTTTAGCCCATGATCTTAACCATAAAGCTGGCTATGACAAACTTAGAAGACGGTACTACCCATACGACATGCGGGTGTATGAAGTATTGTATACATGTACGTAAGTAGTTCTACATATGTGTACATATATATATATATCTTTTACATTGTATATGTGTACATACATGCGCACACACACATACACAAGTTTGTTCATTCGTTCATGAATTTGTTCCTTCAACCAAGCATTCATTCGTTCGTTCATTCATTAATTCGTTCATTCATTCATTCCTTCTTTCTTTCTTTCGTTCTTTCTTTCTTTCATTCACTCATTCATTCACTCATTCATTCATTCATTCATTCATTCATTCAAAAATGGCAAGTCTCTCCATGACAAGCAGACAGACTGGCAGACTGGCAGGCAGAAAGGCAGACAAGCATATGTACGTACGTACCATACATTCACATGTACATATGTACACATGCACATATGTACATGTGTGTGTATATATTATATATATTAATATAAATATGTATACCTATAAATATACGGTATATATATATATATATATACATACCCGCACCTCCATGCTCTCACGAGCGGAGGGCAGCAGGGCAGTGAAGTTTTGCGGCAACTTGCCACATGGCAGGGTGTTTCAGCTAGGGACTAACGCTTCAAGCACTGGTCCCACTCAGCTGTGAAGAAATATGCATACATATCACACGTAAAACCATGTGGGTGGTTGTTACGGTTATGGTCCCTTTTTGGGTCCGTAATATAATACGGCACCTAATATTTAGGGTACCCACAAAGGGACCCTAATTTTGACAACTACCTATGTGGAAAACCTTAACAACGCGCCTTTCGCCAGCCAGGCGCCCCTCGAGACGCTTCGCGCGACGCGAGGCTCCCCTGGTCCAAGTCGAGGGCTTTCATGGCGTTTAAACTTGGGTTGCTTGCTGTTTGTTGAAGGGTTCAGGGTTCCGTGCATTTGAATATTGGGTTATGTGTGTTTCTCCTTTGTTCAAAGGGTTCAGGGCTCAGGGTTTTCAGGGTGCTTTAAGAGGATTTTGAAGGCCTATCATTAAGGGGTTAGTGTTCTTCAAAAAGTTGTTTAAACATGTTCGTTTGGGTTCCTTTGTACGGCGTTCTGGTGGGATCTAGGGCTTGGCTAGGCTGCTCGACGTTGAGTTGGTTACAGTTTCGGGATTCAGGCTACTTTAGGTTTTGGGGGTTTAGGGCCCTAAACCCTAGAGTTTAGGGTTTAGAGCCCTAAACCCTAAACCCTACAGTTTAGGGTTTAGGACCCTAAACCCTAAAGTTTAGGGCCCTAAGCCCCAAAACCCTAAAGTTTAGGGTCCAAGGGTGAGGGGTTAGGGTCCGGGAGGCTTGGGGGTCTGAGGAATGCCGGCGAAGCCCCGAGGAGTTCCCTCAGGGGCTCTCCACTCAAAGGGTTCCCTAAGGGCTCGGCTCTCCTTTAAAGGGTTTAGGGTTTAGGGTTTAGGGTTTTAGGGTTTAGGGTTTAGGGTTTAGGGTTTAGGGTTTAGGGTTTGGGGGTTCTTCAAAGGCGCCCTCAACTGTAAGCTCCATCTGTTGGTCTGCTTCGATAACTTCTCTACTGGGAAGTCTCTGGCGAACCCTAAACCCTAAACCCTAAACCCTACACCCCCCTTGAAGGCCAGTGTCTGCAACTTCCCCTGAACCCTCCCGAAAGGAGATTCAGAGGAGCACTGTGTTTAGGGTTCAAGTGGGTAGTTGTCAAAATTATGGTCCCTTTTGGGGTACCCTAAATAATAGGTGCCGTATTATAATAAGGACCCAAAGAAGGACCCTAATTTTGACAACCACCCAAGTAAGGTTTAGGAGTTTAGGGTTCAGGGTTTAAGGTTTAGGGAGCATACTTGAAGTCAAGGTTTCCGAGCCTGAGATAGCATCAGTTTATTCTTAGGTACTGACTTGACAGAAAACATATGCATGCACTCCGCCCAAAGTTTATGAAGAGGCATCTACCCTGCTAGGGTTTTAGGGTCTGGGGTTTTAGGGGTGCTTAGGGTTTAGGGTTCAGGGGTTTAGGGTTTAGGATCCCTGTGTAATCTAGTCATCAAGACATACCCTTTAACTACACGTGAAGCTTCAAGAACACAAGCAGATGCCCTACTCTTGTGGAGTGAAAGATTCTCATAGAAGCCCAACATCAACTGGTATGAATCGTCAAGGAATGACACCTAAACCCTACACGCACTCGTAAACCCTAAACCTGAAACCCTGAGCCCTAAGCCCCTAAGCCTTAGGCCAAAAACCCGAAACCCTGACACGGCGTGGTGGAAACAGAAGAACCCTAAGGGTCCATGTACCCCAATAGTAGAACATTGGCCTTAATGGAGTCCCTATTTGGGTACTTTGGGGCTTATGTTCTACTATTTGGGTACATGGACCCTTAGGGGAAGGCAAAGCCTTCTGGAGAGAGGCTTTCACAGCTCATCGCCGCGGTACGATGCACTCCACACAGCCTTGTCAAAAGACCTCAAACCCGAAACCCTAAACCCTAAACTCTACCCTGGAGCCTCAAGCCCCAAATAGTGTAGACCCTGGAACTCCAAGCAGCGTGTTCCCGGGAGGCTCAAGCCCCAAAACCCAAAACCCTTAAACCCTAACAACCTAATCCCTTAAACCCTAAACTCCTGAACCCGAGTTCCTGCATGGAGTTGTGGCGCCACAGCTCATGGACGGTGTTCAGCTGCGCCGCGCCGGCTTCGCTGTACATGAGGCTTACCTGCCCAGAGACTCCAATATCCCTTAATTAAGGAATATGCCTGAATCATATTAGGAATCCTACGACAATTTGAGGTATATTCCTTAATATTGAGGGATATTGGAGTCTATGGGTTCGCTGTACATGAGGCTTACCTGTGGCCCTAAACCCTAAGCCCTTCCCCTAAGGGTCCAAGTACCTAACAATCATACACACTAACCTACAAAACTAATATCCGTAACCCAAGTTCATGATTATCCGGTACTTAGGACCCTTAGAGAATCGTCTTCCATAAGGGTTCCTTCATATACCCAGAACCCCCAAAGGATCTAACAAAAAGTAGATCCCCTAATTTGGGACCCTAACTACTAAGGGGTACTTTACAGGACCCCCTTTCAGGGGATCTACTTTTGGTCTGGGTAGCTATTTAGAGTATCATATAGACCCAACCCTTATTGAGGCCCCTGTTCTGCGCTCTCGAGACCGGGGAGTTTCTTGTACACTTCGGTATGCATACCCTCACCTACCCAAACCTACTTTTGTGTGGGCCCCTGTAAATTCCATAATGTTTCTTATATTTATAAATTATAAGCCCTAAAACCTAAACCCTAAAACTCTGAACCTTAAACCTTAAGCCTACACTTAAATACCCCAAGGAGCTCCAGGTATGGCGACAGAAGCAGTATGAAGTAGCGAGGGCCTTTAGGTCCAAACTACGTACATAGCGGCCAGCTTGGGATATTTCGAGCCCCATCAATGTGACAGGGCTTTGGGGTATATCCATAACCCCTCAGGGTCCATGTGCCCAAATAGTATATACTTTGGCCTCGAAGTAGTGCTTAATTACATAGGTACTTTTGGGCCAAAGTATATACCATTTGGCTACATGGACCCTCAGGGTTGGGGGTATATTCATAACTACCCAGAGACTCCAATATCACTTATTTAAGGAATATACCTTAAATTATAGTAGGATCCCTAATATGATTTAAGGTATATTCCTTATAATTAAGGGGTATTGGACTCTGGGTATATCGGGCATATCGAACCCTGCAAGGATGCTACAAGGGTTCCTTCCAGGAGCTGCAAAGGAGTCTCCAGTCTTGGAGTAGGGTTTTTGGGGCACATCGGAGTGGTTTAGGGTTTTGGGTTTAGGGTTTAGGGTTACAGTATAACTATATCGGGATTCTGCGTGGTTTAGGGTTTAGGGTTTAGGGGAGGAATCTACGTGAGTTGGACCGACATGAAAATTGGGTTGGTGGGTTAAGGGTTTGGAACTTACGAACGGCCCGACTCAAATCATCTCGAGAAGCCTCCAAGCTGCGTTAAAGGCAAGTTTGGTCAACAGGAAAACAGAAACTAGGTGGGCTTAGGGTTTAATGTAGGGGCCTTCATAATTAGAATAGGGTTTTGGGGGTTCGTTATCATTAATATAGTATAATATACCCCAAACCCTATTCTAGTTACTAAGGCCCCTATACTAGGGGTACAGGTAAACTCAAGTAATGGGATCCTAGCCCCTGAATCCCTCAGCCTCTTAGGCAATTTTACGAGACCGGTGGGTCCTCTGAGTCCTCTGAACCCGGTTTAGGGTTTAGGGTTTAGGGCTTAGGGCTCAAAGTGGCCGAGGGGCAAGCTGCGACTGGCCAGTCGTGTCAGCAGCCAGCCTGGGTTCTGAAGCAACCAAGAACAGCATGATGGCCAAAATCTAAGGAGCCCTAAACCCTAAAACCTAAACCCCTAAACCCTAAACCTAATTGCTGCATTGAAGGATTAGTGTTTAGGCTCGACCGAGAAAGGCACGCAACAGAGAACTTGAACCCTAATCTTCAAACAAGCAATACGAGAAACAAAACCCTGACACTCGAAATCGCAGCCTAAATGCAAAGGCCTGAGCTGAAAGGCAGTGAACAAAATGGCTTCTGAAACCTATGGCCCCCAAACCCTAAAACTTTAAAACCTAAAAACACCCAAACTCTCGACCCTACACCCAAACCCCCAAATCGGCCGCACGCCCAGCAGCGAAAATCCCAAACCCCCAAAACCCTAGAGAAACAGCATGACCATACTTTGGAACAAGCCAAAACCCTAAAGCCTTAAAGCTCTAGGCCACCAACTTCTCTTTGAGGCCTGCCGTGTAGAGGTCCACGAAGGTGGGGACCTCGCATCCCTAAACCCTAAACCCTAGGGACCTTAACAATTAGAACAGGGTTTTGGGGTCCCTTATAGTATAACTATAATCAGGAACCCCCAAAATAATGTAAGCAATTATTTAGGCCCCTATAGCAACTACAAGAGGTTCTTTATAAGGGTTCCTTTAAGGGTTGTGCAAACGTACCACAAGGGCTCAGGGTCTATAGGGCTTAAGCGTGCACGTACCCATGTGGTGTATAATACTTATGCCCCCTAAACCCTAAACCCTAAACCCTAATTCCTATCTCGGCGCTTTAAGGCCTAAGTAGATGGGTAGTTTTCTAAATTAGGATCCCTTTTAGGGTCCTTTTTATAACGGTTTAGGGTTTAGGGTTTAGGGTGCCGTACCATGTTGGGGACCTAAAAAGGGACCCTAATCTAGAGAACTACCCATACACACAAGTACATGGAGCCTTTGCGGCAGAGTTCAGGGGTCGTCATAACCTATAAAGGCGTGCATCAACTCCCTGCAAAGACCTGGCAACATCTAAAACGATCATGTCCAAAACCTGTCACATACGAAAATAACCTGCCTGTATCAAACCCTGAGCCGTCGACTCTAATCACTATCCCCACATCGCAAAACCTAACCCACCAAAACCCCTAACCATAAACGATAAGCCCCACAAACCCTAAATCCTAAACCCCGCAAGCCCTCAGTGCTTTACATAGATAGGCCTATTAAACCCTCTGAAAAATAAGCGTACAGAAGGTCCTCTTAAGCCCAATTATAACAAGGGAAAATTTAGAATATCCAAACAGTCTCACAAATCCTTAAGGCACCGTAAAACCCTTAAAGGAACCCTTAAAGGGAACTGTATTCTTGAACTCCCACGCCCTAAATCCTAAACCCTTAAAGGGAACCCTATTGAAGAACTCTCGAATACCCCAAACCCAAAACCCTAAACCCTTAAAGGAAACCCTATTGAAGAACTCTCTGGACATGTAGGGGCATTAATAACTAGAATAGGGTTTTGGGGGTATATTAAACTGTAATTTTACTAAGGTGCCACCCCCCCAAATAGTATAGGTAATTATTTAGGCCCCTATATTACCCTTAAAAGGTCTAGACCCTGGGTTCGGCAACAGCCGGAATGCGCCAAGCAGCAGTGGTGTACCCTAGCTTCAGCCTGGAAAGCAGGTTTAGGGTTTAGCGGTGTAGGGTTTAGGGTCTAAGGGGGGTTTAGGGCTTTGGGTTTAAGGGGGGTTTAGAGCTTAGGGTTTAGGGGATTAAGGTTTAGGGTTTCAGGGGAGTTTTAGGGTTTTGGGGGGTGGGTTTAGGGGCTGAGTATAGGGTTTAGGGTTTAGGGTTTAGGGTTTAGGGTCTAGGGGCTGAGTATAGGGGCATTACTAAAGAAGAAAGAGCTCCTTTGAGGGAGTCCTTTAGAAGGGTTTCTGTCAGGGTTACTACAGTGCTCATGGTTGTCTCGGGTTGATCCGTTCCAGAGAAGGTGTGCATAGTTGGGGGAAGCTGTACGGTTTAGGGTTTAGGGTTTGGGGTAGAGACTTGTGAAAGACCAGAAAAACAGGATGCTCACGACTTAGTGGCCGCAGTCTTTGGCAGCTTATTCCTCTTGTTCTGCTTCTCATGTTTACAAGTTCTCGAATCTTTCAACATACTTGCTAGCTACAGGTAGCAATGGGTGTTTACGAGTAAGGCTCGCATGTACATGGAACAGCAACATGTCGAGTTCGGGGGGTAGAGGTGTACTGTAGAAGATCCGAGAGCAGGTCATTGTTTCAGAAAAGGCCCACAAACTTCAACATACGTTTGAAGCGGCAGGGTAGAACATGCAGGATTCACATTTGGGTCTCCTCGGGCCTTCTTGGACCTCTTTGATCTTTGGTCTTTCGAACCCCTAAACCCTAAACCTTATACCCTCAACCCGCTACTCCTTTGGAAACCCTAAGCCCTAAACCTTATACCCTCAACCCGCTACTCCTTTGGGAATCCCTAAGCCCTAAACCTTATACCCTAAACCCTAAACCCTCAACCCGCTACTCCTTTGGGAATCCCTAAGCCCCACCCCAAACCCTAAACCCTAAACCCTAAACCCTCAACCCGCTACTCCCTTGGGAATCAAGCTGAGAAGCTGGTACGTCCGCAATTCGTAAGCCGGCCGGCCACCTGCCCAAGGTTGCAAGGAGTGATCTTCTAAGGTTTAGACTTTAGGGTTTAGGGTTTAGGGTTTAGAGTTTAGGGTTTAGGGTTTTCAAAGTTCGGGGTTACGGAACAACAGGGCTTAGGACTTAGGGGTTTAGCGTTTAGGGTACGGGTCGAGGCCGCAGGAAGTAGGATCCTGCAAAAAATACAAGGGCCCTGCATATGAGATCTTGCAGCCTGAGCCTGGCTTTCAGAAACCATTCCCTAAGGGTCCATGTACTCATATAGTAGAACATAAGCCCTAAAGTACCTATTTTGGGACTACATTAAGGCCAATGTTCTACTATTTGGGTATATGGACCCTTAGGGCATTGAAACCCCTAGAACGGAAAAACCTGAACGTTCAGTATAGGTTGTCTGCCTTCCCTGTACCTGCGCAGATGCTTTGCGTGAGTTTGGAGCGTCCGACTGCGTGGTTTAGTGTCTAGTGCATCGGGCCTATGGTTTGGGGCCCATACATTGTGGCTCTTCTTTCCCTTGAAGTTTAGGATTCGGGCGCGCTATGCGTGGTCCCGAGGACAGAAGAACAAAAACTACAGTGCCAGAAGGTCTCGAGATACTCCTAAACCCTAAACCCTAAACCCTAAACCGCCCCAACCCGGAATCTCAGGGGAGAACTAGGGCTGGAGGCTTCTGAGGCTCCCCTGGACCCTCGAACACATAATGTAGGGGCCTTAACAATTAGAGTAGGGTTTTGAGGTCTATTATACTATAGTCACTATACCTTAAACTACCAAACCCTAATATGGAATTTATAGGGACCCTACAAAAAAGTAGGTTTTGATAGGTTAAGGTAGTCATAATAAGGAACCCCCAAAGCCCTATTCTGATTATTAAGGCCCATATCTTACCCCTTTCGGGACCTGTGTAGCCGGGTAGGGGTTCAGATGGATTCTGATAGCTGCCACAGATCCCGAACATAAACCCCTTTCACACATCCTCGGACGATCTTGTATAACATCCGAAATCCTAAAACTTGAGTTTTACCCGCAGGATGTGAGGTCTTCGTGAGGGGGGTCTTGTCACGATTGGAAGAACATTCAAAACGTCCAAGCAACCTGAATCCCCTGAACAGGAAGGTGTTCTTGTATTTTCGAATTGCCACATCTTGCTTGAGAAATAGTCTGTGTTCGAGGTATTCACAATTGTCTGACTTGTCTTGTTCGGCCTATTACTTTAAACCTATTAGATCCGCCTATGTTGCTCATTGTAGCGCAGCGAAGTTTCTGTTTTCCAAACTGATATATTACTACCTTTACACCGCGTATACATTCTCATGTTTACCCCATGGTCTCATATTTTCCTAGGTAGCTGTTCCCCAAGGTGGTCCCCAGAAGCCCCCATCTAAGAAGACCCCTTCACCGAATGGTTGATAACTCCTTGAACTCCAAACCCTAAACTCAAAAGTCTTTAGAATAGTACCCTTATTGTACCCTTATAGAAGCCCGTATCGATCCCTTTCCCTAAGGCTCCATGTACCCAAATAGTAGAACATTGGCCTTAATGTAATCCCTATTTGGGTACGTTAGGGCTTATGTTCTACCATTTGGGTACATGGACCCTTAGGGTTTAAGCAATCTTGAATCCTACACCCCAGGAATCCACATCCCTCAGAGACCCATGCCTTCCTCTTGCGACGCCGCGAAGTCCAGAAGACTCTGTCTCAACCCAGCCTAATGTAAGGGGCTTAATAATTAGAATGGGGTTTTGGGGTATAGTATACTATAGTTATAATAAGGAACCCCCAAAACCCTATTCTGATTATTAAGGCCCCTATATCAATGTCAGGGGGGTTTCTGATGTTTAGGCAGCCGCTTTTGAGCTGGTTGTTCCCCTATACTGTAAAGCTTCGGGACGTAGGGGGCTTGCTGCTTTCGTGTTCAACTTGGTGAGTTTGGGGGCTCCACGTTCCCAGTTTAAGGGGCCGGCAGAGTCCCCTGCAGCGCTTCGCATCCAGTCATATCAAGCTGGCTTTAGGGTTCAGTTCAGGGTTTAGGGTGTAGGATTTTGGGTTAAAGGTTTAGGAATTGTAGGCCCCGCTGTGGGATTTCGAGTCCCAAGTTACCTGCAGAGCCACCTTGCTTCGCAGGAGCGCCAGCCCAACAACATCCCAGCAACAAGCCTCAACCCGCAGCTTGAGGGTTTAAAAGCCTTTGGGCTGAGGGTTTAGGGTACGAAATGGGATTATGACAGCAATAATAGAACATTATGATAGTGTTTTTACCAACAATGTTGTTATTGTGTTCTTATTGATTCTTAGCATGACGATTGCAAGTATTCGTATTAGTATTGGTATGTTCGACCAGACCAAACCGTGTCGTACAGACGGGGTCATGAAAGTACTAGTAAAAGTAGACAATAATGACGATAATTATGGTATCTGCGCTGCCGACCCAGAAAAAACAACAGAAATCCACGACATCCCTGATCCGAACTCTACACACTGAACCATGAGAAGCACGAAACCTTTACAAATAATGAACCCTGAAGCGCCGTGATGAACGACTGAACAGAATCATACCAAACAACACGACAACTAGACCTGACTAACCAGATACAGAGACTCAAACACGAAGCTTTGGTAGCACGCCCGATTGAGCACCCCTAAACTAACCAGATACAGAGACTCAAACACGAA
>CAJNDV010033741.1:53150-103237 GCA_905221635.1 Symbiodinium sp. CCMP2456 | reverse complement strand
ATTGTTAATTATTGAGGCCCCTACATTACAGGGCTGTAGAAGTTCTTAGCTTGCACGGAGTAGAGGCTTGGGGCGCAGGTCTTTGAGCGTAGGGTTCAGTCTTACGGCGTTTGTCTGGACGTTTCGGTGCTTTATACTTAGGGGCCTGACTCATTAGTACTGTTCCTGCAGGTCTCCCTAGTCCACTTGTCTAACCCTTGGCAGCTCCTTCGTTGTCGAACATTCCGGTTCCAGCGTTGAAGCCTATACCCGACGTGCAGAACAAACGGAAGCCAATGATCCCAAAGCCAAAAAAACCGCTGGACTTCTCGGAACCATGGCCTGCCTTGAGTGCATTTGTCTCAGTCGAAAAGATAAACCCCAGGGCCCGAATCCTCTTACAACAGGTTTGGAGTTCTTCCAGCACCACATGTCCAAATCGCACTTTGCCGATGAGGTCTCTCTCTGTTTTTAATGGTAATGAATGGTGCTTCGGGTTCAAGGTTCCGCTTCTGTGGGTGCTGTCCGGCCCAGGCGAAGTGCGAAGCCTGTTGCAAAAGAGTTCAAGTTCTGGGTGTTGGTGGAGGGAGCTGCTTATTGATAATGGTGCCGTCGTACTGGAAAATATGACGAGATCATGGTGACCACGATGTGTTTGATGAGCAGTAGTTATCTCTGCCGTCGCTATCAACATGTGTCGCTGCTTCAGGTGCGAATTCTGCGCCTTGTGCGCTTGGGATTTCAGGGCCTGGCTTGTCCGTGTAGTGTCGGACCGGAGGTTTCTGGTTAAAGGCGAAGGCAGTTGTTTAGGGTTTAGGATTAAAGGCGTTCGAAGAAGGGCCACTGCAACATTTTCAAGGCTTCCAAATGGCGTGACAGTAACTTTAGAGTCATGACGAAGGATGTAGTGTTCATAGATCATATGCCCTCAGACTGCTCGTAGTCTTATACCGCGAGGTGATGTTGGATGCCCAGTCGTGGCCGTACCGTTCCGCCTCCTCACCTCAAATATTGTCGACCTTCAGGCATTCAGGTCTATGGGTTTTGGAACTCGGGTGCCCATGCGGTTCCCCAATCATCCATCTGATCATCGAGATTCGACCTTCAACTAGAGCCCGACTTAGGCAAGGTCGACTTCCAGACCCGACACTTCAAGCACAGCAAGGCTAAGTAGTCGGGCCCCGCGAAGCCCTGCATCCGAACCCCCTTAACACCCAGAAGACGCCATGCGGATTTCAAAGCCACGAATTCTAAGCCCGGAGCCCTTTCAACCCTAACACTGTTTAACCCAAGCAGCATTGGACAGGTCCAGGCCTACCTCTCGCTCTTCTTGTCCGCCCATGGCGAGGAGATCGCCACGGCCGAGGACTGGCGCCGAAGCGATTCGTTGCTCCTTTTTGGCGGAATACTAGGGTTTAGCTACGTTTAGTTTTTTGGGTCTTAGTTTGGGGGGTTGGAATAAGTAGAACTAATGTCCCGTTACAGTCCCTGTATTGGTACCCAAGTCTAGTTGAACCCCTACCTTACGGCTGAAGGGGATGTAAAGCCCAAGGGTGTGTAGGTTTGAGCTTTCAGGGGTACATCAGGCTGGTAAGGTATAGGCGGTATAGGTTTTAGTGTATAGGATTTAGGATTCAAAATTCGAGGTTTGAACTTGGGGTCTAAAGTCTAAGACAGAAGGTGCAAGGTAAAGCTCACGCCTGTGGAGTTCTCACACACATGCGGACACACCATGCATGTTCAAATATGTCATGTGGTAGCTTTCTATATTCGGATCTTTGGGTACACTTTCTGGGACACACGAGCGATGCTTAAATCGGAAGCAGTGCTATGTAGGAGAAGAGATGCAACAAGACATACACCTAGATTGCTGTGGATATGGGTGTATACGGGATCTGCACAAGGGCTGAAGTCAGACATAGTTGAACTTAGTTGTGATTGAGCTAAAAGTACTGTACCTCCATCGATTCTGTACAACCCCGCTTGTTTGACTCTCAAAGTTTGCCCCTGGAAGCTGGACCCCAGACCCCCGGGAGGATCCAAAAAGTGGATCCCCTAATTTGGGACCCTAACTGCTAAAGGGTGCTTTATAGGAACCCCCTTAGGAGATCTACTTTCTGGATCCTCCCGGGGGTCTGGGACAAGGAAGTAGCTGTCAGGTGAGCGATCCGAGGCTCTTGTGATCTTCGTTTGGTACACGGCAAACTGCCCCCCACTCCCCCACTCCCCGAAATCCCAATTCGGAGCTAGGATTAGGGGGACCCTTGGAAATATAGACCCTCTCAATAAGGTCCCTTTTAAGAGGGCCAAAAGTAGGGTTCAGAAGGGGTACCCTGTAAGGGGTCCCCTAATAATACTACCTACCAACACCTGAACCAGTCGGCCCCAGGATGTAGTCTCCAACCCCAAACCTTCAAACCGTGATCGGAAGCCTTCATTTTCCTGGTGGCGACGTTGCCCTTTTGCTTCTGAAGGATCTCAGATCCCTTTGCGCACAGCTCGGCGCCACTCAGGACTTCTTCAGGGCTGCAGGGTTTATCAAAAGTTTTGCCTGCCGTGCTTCCTGGGGCTTGTCCACAGATACCCGTGCCTCGCCTCGGTATATTTGGGGGGCAGCTATGCTTCGAACACGGCTCACAGGGTATGCTATTCGCACAAGCGATGGAGGATTATACTCAAGGCTGGGAGTGCGCACGGGGGCGAAATCGGTTGCAAAAAACTCCTTAAGAAAACTTGCGTATCTCAGAAACGTATTTGGCTAACGATAACCGGCCAAGCATCGAAGTATTTCAGGACTTCGTTTGGTTGAGGGCAAGTCTTCATGACAAGAGAGATGCCGTGACAAGCTTCGTCAGCAGCCCAACTTGGCACAATGATCTGCGCGTGAATAGGATTCTCAAGTGTTTGAGTTTGTTTGGAATGCTGAAGCAAGGCAACAGGCTTTTGAATGAGATTTCCAGCAGCCTTAAAGCCCCTTCCCATGGATGGTCTTTGAGGGCTTAGGGCTTTCGGATTCATTAAAACCTCGGTCAACTGGACAGGAGAAATCTTGGAGCTCTCTAGCCGCACGGCCACAGCCTCGGGCAGCCTTTGCCTGCCTTTAGGGTGTCAGCTCCTATCGCCTATCGCTCACGGTAGCTGAGTCTGAGCATATAATATGACCTTTCATACCCTTCGGTGTGTATTGAATGCTATCAACCCTGAACCCTAAAACCCTAGACCCTGACAAGGGATTCTTCCATGCGAAGAAGACCGTGTTGACACGACACAGCAAGTTGTAACCTTCTACGAGCAAGATTTTGCAAACCTGGTCCGCAAGCGTTGCACATCCTCCCTAGCGATGCCCGCATATCTAAACCACAATTTCCACGCAACCATGTTCTAAGTATTCAGGCCCGTATATAACAGCACGTGCTGTGGCTTTGAAAAGGACCCACACTTCTGCATCGTAGTTGTAGATGAGTGTAGCGTGGCTTGATGTACTGGCTTCACAGAGTCACAAACCCCTTTGTTTGGCAAAAGACTTTACACAGTATGAATAATCCCTTCGTGGATATTTGATGTAAGGATGATCCTTCGTTGTGGGTGCCTTGGGCTTTCTGGGAACTCTCGACCGCTCAGGTGTCAGAAAGCGCGATGCTTTCTCGGAATGCTGACGCAGACGCAATCGCAATGGTAGGCTGAAGTTTGCAGCGGTGCGGAATTGCAGCTTAGCATACGTAAGGCTGGGTTGGTGCTTACAGTTTGAGGTTCAAAAATTAGGGAACAAGGACTTACGGGGAAAAAAGCGCTTACGGTTTCACATCGATAGTGTTGACTCAGTGTTGACTGTTCGCTTCATGTTGTCCATTGATTACCACCTCTAGCTTGGGTCTTCAGTGACGTATCGAATATAGGGGCCTAAATAATTTCCAATACTATTTTGGGTGTCTCACTGTGTTTCTGATGTTTCTACGTTACTTTACAGGATAGCCCAGCCTGTAAACAGTAGTACAAGAGCCTCAATATTCATTTCACCACTGGTGTGAAGTAGGTCCCTTCAAGCACAAGTGGAGCACCATGCTCATGGTCAAGCAACTGGCGTGCTGCTGTTTGGCAAGGGCCGGAACGTCTCGAACGTTTGCTTGCAGAAAAAGGATGTTTTCTTTTCCGCATAGCTGCCACAAAGGATAGCCATCCAACGAACCGGTAGAACCGACTGTATGTTCTCAAGTCGGTATTCTTCGCGATATGTACTAACTACTAACATGCTTCGTGTGCATCTGCCGTGTGTGCACATGGCAGGTCACGTATTTGTGTACGTACGTATTTACCCACCTACGTACTTAAGTATGTGTGTGCGCACGCACGTACTGTATGTAAGTACGTTTGTGTGTGTCAACGTATGCATGTAGTGAGTGTGTATGCATGCATGCACGTACCCATGCACGCCTCCTGTTTGCATGTACGTGTGCATGTGTGCATGTTCTTATGTACGCATAAGCATGTGTGTGTTGTGTAGGTATGTATGTATGTTTGTTTGTTTGTATGTATGTATGTGTTTGTTTTATGCCCCTTTACATGTGTGTGTGTGTGTCTGTGCATGTGTCTATGTATGTGTCTGCATGTACATTGTCAGATATATGTATATACCTGTATGTAGGTAGGTAGGTAGGTAGGTAGGTAGGTAGGTAGGCACGTATGCATGTATGTATGTATGTATGTATGTATGTATGTATGTATGTAGGTATGTGTGTATGTGTGTAAGAACGGATGGTCCAACGGATGGATGGATGGATGGATGGATGGATGGATGGATGGATGGATGGATGGATGGATGGATGGATGGATGGATGGATGGATGGACCTGGAAGTATGCACGAATGTACGGATGTACCTGTACGAGAATACGCATCTTTGCCTGTACACATGTACCTATGTTTGCAGTACGCAAGCATGCATGGTGGATGGGTGGGTGGGTGGCTGGGTCGATGTGTGTTGGTATGCTTTTGTGTTTCTATGTGTCCCGCTGAATGTGTGTGTATACTTGCGGGTCTTGGTGTTTGCTCGTGGTTCTGCGGCTTACATCAAGGCTTACATTGTACAGCATAGTCAGCCTGCGGATGTCAGCTAACATGCTCCTGTTATCAAGCTGAGTGCCCGGAATTCCCAAATCCTCCAACAAGAACCTAAGTGCGACAGACATTGCATGGAGATGGCTAGCTCACCTGCTTTATATGAGTTTGCTGCCGCCGCCTTTTTGTATAGTTGCTTTCAATTGTTTACGTGCTGGGTGGTTTTCAATAAGGGATGCAAGAGGCCTGAGTTTCGTGGCGAAAACCCCAAACTCTGCGCAAGGAGGGAGCGGAAGACGAAGATCAGGCAGCGGTCGTCAGGTTTGGGGTACTGCACGGTTTACGGTTTTACGGAGTCTATGGCTTTGGCCAGCGGGATTCAGAGCGCACGGCATCCAAAACCCGAAATCCTAAATCCTCCCATCACGACTTAACACCCAAACACGAGACGATACAGATTCATCTCCAAAACCCAAATGCCAGAAAGCCCAAAGCCACTATAAGCCCAAACCAAAGCTGACGAGGCTTTAATTTGATCCCTTGCGTCATGTAAGTCTTAAGTTCAGGTGCCGCTTTTTGCCAAGCTTAAAGGTGTGGACCATTAAGGGGTTCAGGCTGCTAGTGAGGCGTGCTGCCCCCTTCTGCGATGCGGCTTCGAGCTTTTGAGGGATTTGAGGTAATCTAGGGGCCTAAATAAGTACCCATACTATGTTTTTTTGTTTTTTGTTTTTGGGGGGGGCTTCTTATTATACTTTTATTATGAAGGACCCTATATTATCTAGCTTTAGGGGTCGAGGAGGTTCTTGTGGCTACGGCCTTCATGGGCAACAAGAACAAATACCACAACACTGGTGATGAATAGCGCATATGGCAGAAGAAGAAGAAGAAGAAGCAGTGGCGGTGGCTGTGGTGGTGGTGACGATGCGGTTGTGGTCTGTCTGACTAGCAACATAGGTTTGTGCTACTCCTTCAGTTCAATTTCGGAGTTCTCAGCATATTATGCTGCCCTGTCTGAAGCTCATACTTCCTGATACCCTATCAGCAAAGAGCAGGCTCTACTACCATAGACCAGAGGTGGCTACGTCTGCAAACGCCTCTGAACAGTTGGACCCATGCCTTCAAGAACTCCCCACTTGCAGGATCATGGGACTTAGTAAGTCAGGTTATAAGTCCCTTAGTTGGGGTTATAAGTATAGTTACCTTAGTCATAACCCTACTTACTAAGTCCCATGATCCTTTTAGCAATCGGAGCACGGCGTTAGGAAGAGGAAGAAGAGGAGGAAGAGCGTCGGGCACCTACGGCGGAAGATCGGGGGGCGAAATGCACACCCCGACCTGACCGGGGCTTCGGGTCTAGGGTTTCGGGTTTAGGATTTAGAAGATCTCGACCGGACTGATAGCCCACAGCAGTGACTTCAGATCATGCTCCGCACAAACCTAGGCCGTTGCAAAAACCCTAAACCCTAAACCCTAAACCTTTAGAAGAGCTTGGAGTCGAAGTGCAGAGAGCAAGTCGGCGAAAGGCCGGCCTCCATCCACACCGAGCCCAAATCGTAAGGACCACAGCGTTGAATCCCAGCTGCCTCGCCTCCGTCGGGGAACTGGAAGAGCAGAAAGGGACCCATACTATTTTTCTTTTTTTTTTTTTGTTTTTTTTGGGGGGTGGGGCTCCTTATTATACTCTTATTATGAAGGACCCTATATTGGAAGTAATTGCAAAGGTTTGTCGCAATGGCTCACTGCTAGACATTGGGCTCAGGCTCACGGGTTCCTTTTGGGATTGAGGCTGCTCCATCCAGACAACTCCTTCCAGGAGGATCAGGGGCCTTCGGTACATGAGTCAAGTGCAGTCATGCCTTCTAAGTAGTAAAAGGGGGGCTTTTTGCTGTCGTGATACTAAGCGGTGTTCCGCACTTAACGAGGTATTGGGCTTTTGCAGGGTTTCCTCCCCGTGGCGACCTGCCTTTTCAAGAGGTCGAGAAGTGCGAGCATAAACCCCATAAGTCTATGCTCTACTCAAGACCTTCACCCATGATCCACACACACCAAAACTCTTGAAACCAGCACCCTTTGAAAGTCTGAGTGGCGCAATCTAAGTCCTACGCGCAGAGCCCAAAGCCACAGAGCCACAAGAACGAATCTTTGGACCCTCCAAAGCCCCAAACCTGAATCACGAAACCACAATCACAACCCCCCCAACCTTTACGTGCCACTTTACTGCATGCCCTGAACCCGAAACTCTCAGCCTAAACCCGAAACTATATGGAAAGCCGTAGAAAACATTCAGAAGCCTCACGAAGGTCCCATCTCTGCCCGCTGCCGCTTCTCAGACCCCGAGGCTTCTTCGTCTCGAGTTTTCGAGAGTTTTCAAGGTCTTATGTTGACCCTCAAGTAAGGGATGTGCATCTTGTGGCTTCAGGGTGTAGGGCTTCGGGTTTAAGTCCTGGGGTTTAGGCTTCGGACGCTTGTCTTCTCCTTCGAAAGGAGCAATGTAGGGGTAGGATGTTTTGGTATTCCTTGTCTCCTCGTAATCACAGCCGCAGCAATTCCAGCCGTCGGAGAATTAGCAGGAGTAGGAGTAGCAGTAGAACCTGCAGTGGCAACTTAGTAGTAGTAGTAGTAGTAGTAGTAGTAGTAGTAGTAGCTGCCGGCGTTAGACTAGTAGTACTAGTACTAGTACTAGCAGCAGTAGCAGTGGTAGTCGTCGTCGTCTTCGCAGCAGCTGTGGTGTCTGCTAGTAGTACCAGTACTAGTACCAGTACGAGTAGTGGCAGTGGCAGTGGTAGTATTGTGCTGTGGGCGCGGAAACCCCACCAGAAGCCCAGAGGCTCTCTGCCAGACCAAAACCGACCCACAGCCCCGAGGTGCCAAAAAGATCCCAAAAAGAACCCAAAACGCCCTGAAACCCAAAAATGCCCTTAAACCCAAAAACGCCTTGAAACCCAAAGAGCCCTTAAACCCAAAGAGCCCTTTTGACCGGTGGAATTGAAAGCATCCGAGGGCGCCCAGGAGGCTCTGAAGGGCCTTGCCGAAGCCGAGGCTTAACCTTGGCTTTGAAGGGTAGCTTGCACGGGTTTAGGGTTTAGGGTTTAGGGTGCCCAGATGCAATAATCTGGAAGTGCTGCTTCCCAGCTGATTGGCAGAGTCTGGGTTCAAAAAAAGGGTTTAGGGTGCAGAATAGGTCTGGGTTTTGGGCTTCAGAGATTCAAGGCATCGAGTCTTTTGGGATGTCTTAGAGGCCTCAAGGTTTGCAGTTGTTGCCCTCTGCTTGGTTCTAGCTGCTTGCACTTTGGGTTGAGTGCCTGCTCAGTTGGGGGGTAAGGGCCCCACCAAGCGAGAAGCACATACCCTGTGCTGAGCACATGGATGCAGATATTCCTCTATACCCCTTAGAACCTTGATGAGTTACAGCGGAATGTACCACCAAGACCTATGCTACAGAGTCTTCTAAGTTAGTTTCTGTTTGGGCCGTGACTCGGGATACTCGGCCTGAAACCCCAATCTTCGCCCTACGATCGTAGCTAGCACTTCCACTGACCCACAAACTCAGACTGCCCATCATCCCCCCCGCCCGTCAGCGTTTAAGCCCGCTACAGCATCAACCCTGAGTTACAAGTTAAGAGTCCGAAACCTTAGGCCCCAAAATCCGAGGCTTTGGGATTGCAAAGGCCCCCTGCCCAACCTCCACAGCCCATTTCTGAGGCTTAAACCGTAGTCCGTCAACACCATGTTGGGTGCGTAGGGAAACTACGCTTTGACAGCTCGTTTTGGCTACAAACAGCAGGTGCAGGGCGCCACTGTTGAGGTGGAGCTCTTGGCTGGTGAGGCGAGCCCCAAAAGTGTTTGCCCTGCAATTGATCCCGGATTCCTGACCGTGATTTCGAGTTCTCGAGTCTGTTCTGAGTGCTACATTGGCCCTGCCACAAAAAAAAATAGGCTAGCCTTTTTCCTCGCCATGCAACTCCGCAATTGGGGTTTCGTTGAGGTGGCTAGAAGCTAATGCCAGTAGTGCGAGGATCTGCCGTTGCATCCAGTTCCGGAGGGCATGGTTTCGAGTGTGGGTTTGCGCCTAAGGTTTGGGTGTTAGGATTACGATCTAGGCTGCTTTAGGGCATACAGATTAAGGTTTAGGTTAGGATTACGATCTAGGGTGCTTTAGGGCATACAGAAAGGCTGTGCAAGTGTTCAGAGATGTTCAGTGCGGCAGACAGTCGATCGGCCAGTGGTTCGACCTGTCTCAGTTTTTACAGAAACCTGGTTAAGGTGTTCGGCCGATGCAGCGGGCAAGCAAGTAAAGCCCACTGATCTGTTTTAGTTAGCACAAATACCGATGCAACATGCCAGGTAGGGAGGCCGGTAGGTAAGCAGGTAGCTAGGCAGGTAGGCAGAAAGGTAGAGGTAGCGAGGTCCGGAGGCGGGCAGGGAGGCGGCAGGCATGTGTTCATGTATGTGAGCATGTATGCATGCATGTGTGTTTGTGTGTGCGCCTGCCCTTTGACATTGTGAGTGTCAGTACCCTGTATTGCTCTAGACATTTTTGCACACTTCGTCTTGCGATTTTCTGTGAAAGTATGAGTGTGCTGTGTTATCTGGTGTGCACAGACCATTGCGGCTGCATTTTCGTGTTGTGTGTCTCATGGTGTTCTTTTTCCCCGAAACCCTTAAACCTAAAAGGTCATGGCTATTGTGCGCTCGAGTTAGCAGTTTGTACAAGTTGGACACAAGAGACCTCGTCTGGCGGAGTCCGAGTTGCGAGAGCGTAAAAGGTCATGGCTACTGCACCTTGTATCACCCTTGCAATTTACATTATCTTACCGGCCTTGCTTTGTTGTTGTGTCTATGCGCGGCGGTCGCTCTCTGCAGCGGCAGACAGAACTCTGCGGAGCCTTGCCGGCCTTGTGCCGGTGTCAGAGTCGAAAACCTAAAACCCAAACCCATGCATTAGGGGTTTAGGGGTTTAGGGGTTAACCCTAAACCCTAAACCCTAAACCCTAAAACCCAAACCCATGCATGGGCAGCTTGAAGTGTCACGCCGACTTATGCACCTATGGATCCTCGCCTGGCTTGTCCGAGTTGTGAGAGTGTAAAACCCAAACCCAGGGACGGGAACAAACAAACGGCAAAGCCGAAGTTCAAATCCGTGAGACTTGCAAAGCCGACCTCCCTTTCAATCGTGAGAGCCAGGCCGAAGAGGCCTACTGGGAAGAGACGAACAGGTGGACGTCCAATTTCGACTTAGGGGCCTATACACGCCTTCTTCTAGATTTCAGGTGCCGGGCCGGACCAGTTTTAAAAAAAAACGATGGGAGCGATGAGTCCGCCCTACTAAAACCCTGCTCCCATTTTTGGGTCCTCTTTTTTCTGAGCCAGGCTTGGGTTTCAGGTCGTGGGATGGAGCGACGGAGAGTTCAGGACTCGCTGAAACCTGGGCTTGCAGAGATTGAGGGACTTGGGATGCGCCTTTAAGGGCGGCATGTCAGCAAAGAGTTGAACACTGCAAGCAATGTGTGGGTTGGATGGCTGGCGGGCTCAGGGGCCACAGTGAAACCCGACACCCCTGAACATGCCAAATTACGTACCCAACTCTTTCAAGCTTCGGGTTCTAAGGGACTGGGAGGGCTTATTTTGTGTCAGAGATTGAGATCAAGGCTCAGAGACCGCAGTGGCCTGTGCCTCACGGCTCCCTAGCGCTAGTATGTTTTCGTTGATGGCCCTGCCCATTCCGATTTTCAACACACGCCCTGGCCATCACCTTCGTCAACGTCTGATGGCATCCACGACCTGATATGAAGACCACATATTCAGTCTATCAGGCCCCTATGGCCACAGATGCCTTATTGACACTAGGACCGCTATTGAAGTGTTCTGCCGGGTAAAGGATGGATCTCGTCACTCTGACAGGAAAGACCCTGCTGTGCAGAATTCTCCACTACGAAAGCCGCTAATGACGCTTAGGGTTTAGGGTTTAGGGTATATGGAGGAACCTGGTGTCAACAGCACTCTGGTTACCTTGAAAGCCGAGCCACCCACCCAGCTACTACCGTTGCTGGCATCAGGAAACTCAAAGAGGCCTGGGAGAATCCAAAGCCCAAGGGCAAGGACAAGGGCAAGGACAAGGGCAAAGGAAAGGGCAAAGGCAAGGGCAAGGCCACCGAGGGAGGGTTTTGGGCTTTTTGTAGAAGGTTTGCTTGTCGGTCTTCCCAACCACCAAGAACAAACGAAATCCCTTTGAATCATATGGCGTCTGAGGCCTTGAGCCACAGAACCCCTCAAAAACCCAAAAACCCTAGTCGCCAGAAGTCTAAGTAAGCCTCAAGGCTTCAGGAAGAGTGGGTGGTTCGGCGTTTGGGTTTGGGCCTTGGGGCTTCGAAGAGAGGTTTCCGGGATGGACCGTAGGGTTTGAGAGATTGCAATCTCTTTCAGCTGGCTCCTTATCCGATGCTAAAGCTTCTGCTCCTGGATGCGAGTAGGGTTTGGCAGTAAGGTGGTTTGGCGTAATATCGAGCTTCTAACTGTCTCCTACTGTCTCCTACTGTTCCTTTACGTGTACTGACTGGTATTTGCAGTCTTGTCTGGGTGGCCCTACAGGCTCAAAGAACCCGGTCTGCGGCTGGGGTTTCGTGTTTGCTGCCACCGTTGTGCTAACCGCGCAATAAGACATCATGGCGAGCAACGTGCAGTCCTGGCTCGCTATACACTTCTCGGAAGCCAATCGCCCCGACCCTTAACCCAATGAGCCCCTTGGCCCTACCTTTCAGTTTGAGCTGAAGCCTAGAAGAAGAGAAGCAGGCTAAAGGCTCGAGACTCCCATCCTTGACACCTCAAGCAGAAAGCCGTCAATGCACCTTCCCAACAACTGCTGGTAGATTCTCCGGATCCAAAACGATGGTCGCCAGGGAAAGAAAGGCTTCAAGCATAAGCATAAGGATGAGGATTGAGGAGGCGCAAGTTTCATGACAAGCGTGTTTCGGGGTTTATAGGACCCTAAACCCTAAACCCCTAAACGCCTAAACCCTAAACCCCTTATAGGACCCATGGATTCCCAAGCCGCCTTGTGCCAAGAGCCACCCCCCAGCTCCCCAAGAAACTGAAAGCGGCCCTCGATTCTGAAAGTCATGTCAGCTAAGGATCCGGTGCTTGCGGCTCCCGGGCCGTTTTGCTGAAGTTTCAAACGAGGGATGCTTGGAGGGTTTTCTCGGAGCCCTGCAAAACAAAACATTTGGCACTTTTGGAGTTTTTAGTTTCCTTCTTTGGCTGTTCTTAGGGTTTAGGATGTAGGGAGGCTTGGCGAGACTTGAGCCCGGTTAGAAAAAGGGCGCTTGTTGCAGAGAGAGAGAGAGAGAGAGACTTGTTTGCTATATGGCTATAGCCCTTTGGCAATCTACGTTCGTTGTTAACACCCCTGCACCCAATAAAACATTGGGTGGGCCTGGCGCCCGGGGGCGCTGACCTGCCCCTATGCCCCGGAGAAAGAGAGAGAGAGAGAGAGAGAGAGAGAGAGAGACAGAGAGAGAAAGAGAGAAAGAGAGAAAGAGAGAGAGAGAGAGAGTTGTTTGCCTGTTTTGCTTCTAGGTATTAGGCTCACAAGCAATACACTTGTTTCGAGCACTCTTTTTCAGCACTCGATTGTTGCGCCCCTCTCTTGGGATCTCTTGTTTGAGCGAACTCCTAAATGCCTAGGACCACCTTACTAGTGAGTGCTTACTGCGGAGGCCTGACTAATGTTGCTTCAATACGGAATTGTACAGGAGAGCCCCACGTCGGCTTGTAGGGAATGCACGGCATGCCCCATAGTAAGCAAACAGCAAATATTTGCAGCGTCCGGGCGACCCTTATCATAGAGGCCCAAGGAAGCACATGGACTGGGTTCAGGACTGAGGGTTCATTGTTTCGGTCTCAGGCTGTCCAGCCGTTTGGGTTTCGGACAGAAGGACTCCTTGCTAGTGACTGCTAGTGTTTGGGTGATGCGCCAGCAAAGATGATCCGTCGCTTTGTGCTTTCTTGGGCCTCTGTTATGCGGATTTGCTTCAGCCACGGTATGTTTCCTTTTTGAGCACTGTCGAGGTACCCTTTCGTGTCCGTAAGAGGCACCGCTCATTCGAAGGGAGCAAGTGTCAATTAAGGGTTTGCTCACTCTAAACCCTGAACCATCTTCCTTTTGCAGCTTCCCCGCATTTTGAAACTGAATCCCTCGCATCAGAACATCGGAACCCAACCCCTGATCTCTAAGTTTCTGAAGATCTGATCATGAAGGACGGAACTCCGTCGGTGAACTCAGAAGCCTCAGTTCTCCAATTCTGAACTCCACAAGATGTAACTGGTAGGTGCAGTAAGCGGCTGAAGCAAACAAATGTTTGTCAATCTGCCAGCCTCTTTGTTCTGGCAGCGGTAGGCCAGGATGCGAGCCGCGAGTCCGCAACAGCCGTCATTGCTTGACTTCTGTTGCACGTAGAATATAAGATGAGGGAACATATGTTGTGTCTGGTTCTGTACTTTTGAAATGTACTACAGTATGCATAACACAACATCGTATACTATGGTATCTTCTACTCTAATATTACATTATTTTATGATGTATTAGTTTCTATCCTACACTATAATATATTACATTCTGTTGTATTATGAGCAACCCGACCCAGAAGCTTCGTCTTTAGGATGTCGGCTTTCTGCCTGCAGGAAGCTGAGAGCCTCTAACGGCATCTACTTAAAGGATCATGGGACTTAGTAAGTAGGGTTATAACTAAGGTAACTATCCCTATATCCACAATTAAGGGTCTTATAACCTTACTTACTAAGTCCCATGATCCTCTAAGTACCTGCTGAATCCCCCAAAAAAAAGCCGTTTGAACACCTGGGGCTCAACGGCCAAGGTTTAGGGTGCGGGTGGCCTTCTGTGGGGCCTGTAGACGTACCTATTCATGTGTGCTTCTGTGGTGCTCTGAAATATGTTTCCTCAGTCTCAGCTTCTATGAACTCGAAGCATCATCATAGCCATAAGAATGAGCGGAGTAACACTAAAACCATAATAGTCTAATCGTCATTATCATAATCATAAGACTTGAAATTAAGCTGGGGCCCTGCACTCGCCAAAAAGCTCAGGATCCCCAACTCCCACGCTTGCGGGAGAAAGAGCTGTGAACAGAAACTGTGGAAGAAGTGCGGTTTAGGGTTTAGGGTCTAGGGTTTAGGGTTTAGGGTGTAGGGTTTGGCGTTTACGGTAGTATTTGCACCTACGCTTACCAGCATGCTCGCCGCAGAAGGAGCATGAATGACAAAGATGAATATTGAAAAAAATATGGCTTAGAGGACTCCAGCAGCTGTGGCTTGGAAGACCCTGGCACTTCCTGGAGACTTGAGGGCCTCGAGCTCCTTGGGTGCGGCAGCCCCCCGGAAATCAGGAATCTAAACCCAGAAAAAAAACCCAAGCCTTCAGCCTCCCTAAACCCAAATCCCTAAACCCTCGTACCAGGAACCTCGCTAGGCACGTCCGAGAGTGAGTGCTGAAACCCGAGGATGTTCCGGGCCTTGGGTTCCCTGGGCTCTTGGCCTCCCGCACCGGCACAGCGCAGCAGGAGGGAGCCGAGACCCACCTGAGCCGAGGAGAAAAAGGGCCGTCCTTGCGGCGTTGGACTTGTTGGCTTTATTATTGCTAGTTTCAGGATTAGCAGTAGTAGTAGTAGTAGTAGTAGTAGTAGTAGTTGTTGTTGTTGTTGTACTAGTACTAGTACTAGTACTATGACAAAGTCTTGCAGGAACGATTATCATTAGTACTGTTGGACCCCGAACAACTTGTAATAATGTTCCCTTATTGTCCCTTTATAACTATATCGTCATCATGTAATATATGGCTTCGAAGAACCAATGTTCTTCCCCTGTCGTCAACTATAAAATCCTCGCGCATTCAGTTCCCTTTCTCCCGGGGCTTCCAAACCCTTTGCCTTACAAGTATGGCAAACATACAGATCTTCCGCAGTAGAGCGGCTGCAAGCCGCATGCGAACCAAAGGATGTAGGGTTTTCAGTGGTTCAGGGCTGAAACCTGTCAGGACCAAAAGCTAGAGCGCCAAGTAGGTATCCAGAGATCTATTTGCAGAGTCCTGGGTAGAGTGGACGACAGCAGGCCGACGTTCACTGCGGTGGTGTCCGTGCTGCAGGCAGACGGCCGTTGGAGGCGTCCAGAAACGCCTGGAAAGCTTCGGGTCTAGGATGAGTTTAGGACTTAACGGAGATCCTTGATTAGAGATTTATGCAAGTGTAGATGCACAACAAGTGACTGAGCGCGACGATGCCCAAGGCGGCGATGATGAAGCTCACGACCAGTAGGACCAGGACGACCAGGACGACTACAACAACCAGAAGACGAAAAAGGCAGTACAACGCCGGAAGACCACTCAGAGGCCACCAGGATACCACCAAGAGACTGTCAGGAAACCACCAAATTGCCTCCCCCCAAGTACTGGCGGAGTTCGGACAAAGGCCAAAGTCCTTGCCCCTGAACGGGCGGGATTCCGGAGGACGCCCAACATTTCTCCCAAATATGCTTTTGGAGGCCAAAAAGTGGTCCATGCTTTAAAATTTAGTTTACAATGAATCTCAGCTGATCCTCTCTGAATAACAAGATGCGAGCACAAAGTGCACACCGAGCCACAGCTGCAGCTGCGTCCCCGAGAACACTTTTCGACCCGCGCCACGTGGCCATCCGAACCAAGTCTTCTTGTTCTCTTTACACTGGCATGGCTGTAATCATGAACCGCCCGAATGTGTTTTTACTGTTTTGTTCTTCAGTCGGATTGGTGAAATGACATGACGATGTACAGGATACACATGATTTCAGGGTAATGGGCTGGTTGGGTGGCCAAAGATTCAGTCTTTGATCTGGTTTCATCGCAAGGCTCAAGATTTACGATTCTGGATTGCCGGCTGGGAAAATCTTAAGCTTCAAAACCCTAACATCCCAATACCCCAGACACAACTTCCGAAATTCCTTAACCCCGAAAGCCCCCAACACTCCAACACCAATCCCAAATAGAATCCGTGGCTTGTACTCTCGCAAGGCTCTCGCTGGGTATCCTGGAGGAGATGCAGGCATCAAACCTGTGCTTGAAAGACCACGGGAGTGGTGTCATTGAGGGTTTGGGGCTGATAAGGACCGTCATGGGCTCAGATAGCTGGGCATTCACTACATTGGCACTCCTTTTTATGTGTTTTTGGGTCTTGGTTACACGCGGAAGAAGGGGGGACGTAGTAAGTGCGGTTCTTCGAGGTCGGGATTTAGGGTCCAGAGTTGCTTCGTAAGTACGGTTTAATCAGATGTGCGCTTTATGGGTTCACGGTTTGGAGTCGGGTCATAGCACGCGATTTGGTGCAAGGCCCGCTCCCGACCCTACTGCCAAAGCCACTGCGGTCTTCCAAGCACTCACGAGGATGCATCCTTGTGTGCGTCAAGGTGTTGAGGACGGAATGATGATAGCCAAACTGCAGTGGTATGACAGCACCAACGGCACGGCCATAACAAGATATATAACATCAATAAATGCTGCGGCTCGTGACAGCGTAAGAAGTACGATTCAAAACCCTCGCAGCAGCTGTCCCAACTGTGATTCCTTCCGTTGTTCAGGGTTTTAGGCCTTGCGCCGTGCACCCTACGAGACATATTGTAGGGCAAGTCCCGGCGTCACAGCTAGTACAAGTTCAGGAAGTAGGCATCTTCAGGACCGACAACCTTGACAACCTTTCGGTAAGATCTTCCCTATCTACTTTGTCTCGCAAGCCTCGAACTTCGACCCGAACAGTGTGCCAGTAGCACTGAAGATTAAGGCCCGCTGTCTGGACCCACAAAGGCTCACAAGATGCAATGGACCCTCATTTGGAGAGCCCCCTACACGAGGGCCCCTACTCCGACGCATGGTCGTATGCGGTCTCCCAAAGATTCACCAAATCGGTTAGTAGTAATCCCGGGTTGTTGGTCCCTATGTCATAGAACCGGCATAGTTTCACATACTTTGGTATGATGGTGCTGGCTCTGAAGGAACCTCGCCAATCGCAAAACTAAGGCGCGTGCGCTTTGTGTTGCTGCTCGCACCGGTGACTAGTCTTGCCTCTAGATCCTTACCGTGGATACGGACACGACGACGACAAATGCACTTGTACTTGTTGCAGTGATGCTTGCATCTGGTAAACCAACAATAGTCAAGAAACATACCAGTCATGAGAACCCGAAGTGTTTGACCACTCGTTCAACCCTCTGGAACCTCTACAAATGTTGGCTCTGCAAACAAAGTGGCCACACAAGAAGCTTCTGCGCTACAGCCCCACACGCCCCAGCACAGCTGCACCCTGTAAACAAAGCAGGAGTCGCGGCTTGAAGCTGTGGGAGCCCGAGACGTGTATCAGTACCGGCGGCAGGTACCAGGTTGTCGTGGGTGTAGTCTGCACTGCAGTAGCAATCGTATTCCATGGTGCCCGGGAACGGTATTCAACGGCCCTTCCCAGAGACTCCCGAAGCCTGTCAAGAACTCAGAAGGAACGTTTTCACCGGGGATCCTCAATTGAGGAATTTGCTCCGCACAGTCAATGGTCAAGCCATTTTGAGGTGTTCGGGCCTTTATGGAGCAAGGCCGTGGGCTGACAAGTTTTATGCTGAGCTTCTCCGATTAAGGACATCGCCACCTACCGCGAGGCCATCATGACCTTGGAAGAGGACCTGCTTGCAAGCCTTCCAACACAAGACATGCGAGGTTGTGAGGCTTGCAATCTTGAGAATTAGGAGGCTCGGCTCGTTCGGTCATTTCCCAAGGGCTTGCACCGGTCTTCCATTCATGGCTCCATGACATGATTGTCGGGCAGAGGCGCACTGTTGCGTGGTGATGTTCCTCTACGAAGCTACATTCACCTCACCCGCACAAGACGACGATGGCTTTAAGAAGTCCTTGTAGCCTCCGTTGCCTTCGCGGTCGTAGTTGCTGTTGCTGTAGTAGCAACAATCGGGTTGTCGCTTGTATTTGCAGTTCTTGTGACGGTGGAAGTAGGACAGGAGCACCTCTGGGGGAGAGACCTCAACCACGAACATATTTGCCTTCACCCTGCATCACCATCCTCTGCTTCATCATCAACCGAGATCAACATTGGAATACATGGCCCTGATCAGCCTCCTTGTGACAACTGGTGCTAAAGAAAACTAGAGCGTGCTTCCACAAAGCATCTTTAATATTGAAGGTTCTAAGTGGGGCACACTAGTTTCTGAGACTCCCCGTGATCAGTGTAGTCGAAGCACACCAGGAGTATCCAACCACACAAATGTGAGTGCTCCTTCGCCTGCCTGCCTGCCTGATACGAACGTGTTGCCCTAAACCCCTAAACCCTAAACCCCTAAATCCTAAACCAGTCACTAAACCCTAAACCCTAAACCCCTAAACCCTAAACCCCTAAACCCTAAACCCCTAAACCCTTTGGAGGATACACATTGGAGCAAAGCCCTCGACATGATCGACGAGGCTACAGACGTGCAGAGACAAACCGGGACAGAAATGTAAATGCTGCACGCTTACCATCCGGAAACATATACATACATGTACACCTACACCGATGCACAGATACATACATACATACATACGTACACATATACGAGGGTTTTGGATTCGGGTGTCGGGTTGCGATCTGGGTCAGGGTAGTCTGAATCTGGACCCTACACCTTGAGCCCGAAACCATCCGAAACCCTAGGGCCCTAGAGCCGGGACAGAGCCCCCTCACCCCCCTGCCGTTCCGCATGAATTTTGCGGGAGATAATAGGATCCTTATTATAAGGACCCCAAAATAAGGTATCCTAATATAGTACCCTAAATAATAGGATCCTTAGGCCTACCGACACAAATCTGACCTGCTGCAGGTCCGAGCTGTGCGGCTCCACGCCGACCAGCGCACGCTCAGTGCTGCCATCGAGGTCCGTGTGGCAGGACGTCACGGTGACGGACTGGAGGGAGACAGGAGGTTTCGGGGGTTTGAGGGGTATAGGTATATTATGTAATATATGTATAGCCTATAATATATATATATATATATATAATGTATATAATACTGTATAAATATTTCATATAGTCTTCATCTACTTCGGTCCATGAATTTAGCTCCAGCCTTGAACTGCTCTCCACTGCATGGGTGTCGGATTGTGCGGAAAGCACTGCCTTATCTAGGTGCAGCTTGGGAAACTTTAGAATTTCCGTTATGGTTTCTAAAGAGGTACCTATTCATTAATACTTTTCAGGGCCCCCAAACTACAACCCAGTTATGAATGGCCCCTGCATTTTCGATCGCCGCCGGCAAAGTCCAATACTGTAAGTACGAAGACAAATGTCTGTACCTCACTGGCTACCTAACCTGAATAGGGTACAAGACCTCCTGAGCAGCCGGTCGCAGAAAGGTATACCTTGGGTATCTTGCGATCTGGCTGCTTTGTGTACCCTTAGGCTGGAGCTACAAAGTTAAGCTGGCAAGTGAATCCAGTCCCCAAAACCGAGCACCGTGGCTTTTGCTGCTTCTCGAATTGGGGATGGCAATGGCGGTGGTGATGGCGATGACGGTGTTGATGATGTTCCAAAGGCTGAGACGCATTCCGGTTCTGACAACGTAAGCCCTTGTGAGAATCGTACGATCCTACGAGCCGTGAACAGGGTCAGGATGCTCGGACAAGCAACAGCTACTTGATTCAGAAGCCATGAAGGCAATACTGGGACTAGTCACGATTAGTCATCGCAAAGTCTGCTTGCATCCGCAATGTTAAGCCTACAATGACGACGGAAGTGCCCACACAGACCTATAACCCTAGAAGCTAGACAAAAACTTGCATTAAAGAGCAGTCATGATTGAGAGTATGGTTGGGATGAAGGGGCTTGAGTGGCTTTAGAGCCGGCCCCGGAAAGGACCTTGCTCCAATGTTTGAGACCACCCCACGCCCGGATCGGAATATCGCAAACCCTAAGAATCGAAGGCCCGGCAACACTCGGATCCGAAGCACTGAAAACCTGGATCCGAGCTGGTTGTCACTTTTGCCAGTTTTGCCCTTGTGACCCTTGTGCCTTTTGTGTTTTGGGGCTACCGGCTTCCACATCGGATAGTAGAAGTAGGAGTAGGAGCTTATTCTCGAAACCCTTCGTTTGGAAAGCCCGGCCACCCAGCCCTGAACACCTGAACCCCTCACCGTTCCATCAAGACCGGAAAACCGTGAGCCTGGAAGTTAGCAACTCAAAGAGGTTTACGGTCCAGGCTTGAAACCCCATACCCCTTACACACTGCAACAAAACCTAGAAGCCCAACCCTCTGGAAGAAGTGCAGCGGAACAGTATGAATCCGAAAAGAAGCGTGGAAACTCCAAAAACCTCGAGGTTCTGCACACAGCACGACAAACTGCAGGGCACCCAGCTTCAGGCTTCGTATACTTGGGTGTATTCGGGGTCAGGATTTGAACCGGCACGGCTTCTACAAAGATCACACCATTTGGGTTACTAGCCGTGTCAAGCTCCGACGGATCTGTTTTTTCGTGCGTTGGTGCTTGCTGTGGGTGTTGGAGGTGGGATACTGGGTGCGAATGCCTTCGTACTACTTTCGAATAGAGTCCGGCCCGTTCTGTCTGTAAATATATATATATATATATATATATATATATGTGTGTGTGTGTGTGTGTATGTATATGTAATACAAGATCGCATAAAATAGCCTAATCTACTGCATTACATGTATACAAATGTGTAACAGTATATGTACACATGCAGATATAGGATATAGATATTACTATATGATAGAGGTGCCTTTGATCTATCCCGAGAAGACAGCACACAGGCCCTGGTTTTGCTCTTCCAGGAAAATGTGATTGCAGGGGCAGACAAGAATCCATGCCCAAAGCTTTTTCAGGCTATGGACGGACTGCACGGGTCTTCAGGAGTTGGGCGCTGGTGTTTCGCGCATCTGGCCTCCCTAAACGCATATTTGTGGAACGAAAGTCGAAGCGAGATTAGTATGTTATTGTTCGCTCCAGAACGGATGGTCTTTGGAGTTTCGGGTCGGCAGTGCCTTTTGTCAGGTGTGTTGTTTTGTCCGTTCTGCTCTGGTGTTGCTCCATGCAGTTCCACTTGGTTGCGTTTGGCTTTTCCTGCTCTACTTTTCACTATTTCTCCATGCATGCTTCTTCGCTCGCATCAGCTGTGTCGCTTACACTGCCTCAAGTTTCCCACGTGTTTCCATTTTGGGGCCGGTTTGTCGGGCTTTCTCGGTAGAGAAGGCCTGCGTTCCAAAGCTGAAGCATCAGCTTTTTCTCCGGCGTGAACGGCTACCTTCGAGTTCAAGCAAACCCGGGAGTTTCGGTGTTCAATGGCCCTCGCCCACGTTGCGGCGGCTCTGCAACTTCTATGCATGGCATTAGCAGATGGAGCCTTGGCTGGTCCAGCAAACGCAGCACAGTAGGCCTCAGCAGAATGTTCCCCCTAATAAAAAGAGGCCCTGCGGCTTCTACACAAAGGCCCTAAACTGTCACACCCTTGAGCCTGAGCCGTCAAGCCCTGAACCCAAAAGCCCGACACCTCAGACCCCAAGCCCTTAACCCGACAACTCCAGTGCCTAGCCTTTGCTTTGCTCCTTCGGCGGCTTCGGAACTGTGGCATCTGGAACGCAGCGTTTTGGAGCCGTTTCCATGGTTTTGTGCATAGCCCCAGGATGCCCCAGGTGTAAAACGAAACCCAGGGAGCCACCAGAAACACGGTTCAACTTGGAAGGCTGTGGAGAAGACAACAGAGTCCGCAACATCTGCTTGTCTGCTTCACTCCCCCCCGATATTGTGCATCGAAGAGCCGCAAAGAACCTAAGCACCTGAAGAAAACACAGGCTCGACGCAGGTCTGCATCAACCGGTGCAGGTGCGTCCGGTGCAAACGGTTTGAAAGCGCAGAAGGGCCACGAGAATAGGAGTTACAGGGCCAACGACATGGGGGTTTCCGAAAATAGGGGACCCTGATATAGTACCCTAAATAGTAGGATCCTGATTATAAGGACCCCTAATTAAGGTACCCCTTATGTTCGGAAACTCCCACATGTCTCAGCACTCACTGTCTCAAGGTCCATGCCTCACTGCCAACTGCAGAGACAGTTCCAACTTACGGCCAGCTCTGAGAGCCCAATTCGGTTCCAAAGCAACAAGGCACTAAGGCACTCAGACGGGAAGCCCTGGAAGCTGAAGATGCAAAGCCGGAATCCCGAGAGAACAAACTGACTTAGCCCTGGAATGGGGAGGGCTGGGCCTAGTTAGGTGGGAGGCAAGAAACCCTAGGATGTTGCGAGAGCGAAGTCTTGAAGAATCCTCACCCGTAAGGCCATAAACCTTACGACCGTAGCTCCGCCGACGCAGTCTCACAGCTTCTGCGCAGCATCCGGAGCTGCGGCATGGGTGTCAGTTGTTCCAAGCCGCTCTTAGTCGGCTGGGGCCTGGGGGCCTGGGGGGATGAAGAGCACCCAAAGCCGGGGATGTAAAGAATGACCCCTTCAAAGTTAGTTGCCATAAAACCCGGAAATTTCTTGTCGCAGCAAGGACCAGCGAGAGGCTCCGTCATCGTCTTGGGTGCTGGAACAGATGCTTGTTGTTCCAACGGCGTCGCTTGTAGGATTGGGGTGTATGCGAACGGAAGTTAGCGATGGTTTCGGTATAGTCCGATGGTTTGCACTTTGTTGGCGCTGCTTTCAATCAGAGAGCAGACGTCCAGGCCGACCATGCCCACTTTACGTTACGGCAGATAATTAGGAAACTCCTGATAGAACACACATACTTCCGTTGTCGAGGAACTCTGGTTTCGGATCAGAGAACTCTGCCACTTAGGACAGTGTAAATGGAGCCTACGCCGCGAGCTCGCCGCATGAAAGCCACAGCTGGGTGGACGAAGCCAGAGGCTACTACGTCCTCTCCCCTGCTACCGCGGGTACACAAGTGGGCCTCATAGATCCTTGGGAGTATACCAGGGGTTTCGAGGCATTTGTTCTGGACAGTAAGAGAAGCCGAGATTGTCTGCTTCCGGTCCTGGCTTGAATCCCAGGATCTCTACTACAACAAGGACAGCGGTGGCTGGAAGATCTCCGTTGATGGCCACGAGCACTACCACTCAGACTGTCTCACGGGTCCCTGGACAGTGCATCTTGGGTTATCCAAAAACGTTGTGTAGCAAAGTAGAGCCTACCCTACAGGCTCGAACGGGTAAAGTAAACCCAACGTTTGTACATGCCTTACTTCCCACCGCGGTGGCTTTCGTTTCGACTCAGCTCGACGAGTACATGCAGACGTCCCAAAATCCTAAACCGCAAAATCCCAAAAATCCCAACGACCGCAGAGGTACAACCGCGGCGCGCTGCCTCCACCGACTGTTCAGGGGCCAGGCCAGTATCCGCAGAGCTCACAGCTTATCCTTGCTTTGGGGCTGATATATAGATGACGTAATATATATATATATATATATGCACATATAACTATATTCATATATACATATGTGTATATATATATATATGTATGAACACGCATATAATACCCACGCGTACACATGTATATATATATATATACATGTGCATGCATACATACATATATATATATATATATGTATAATTATAGGTGGATGAGGGTCGGGTTCCCTAATTTGCCTGTACTCTGAGATCCCTGCATTTTCTGGACTTAGAGAGCCCCAGTCTACGCTTAGTTTGAGGGCGTTCTTTAGGGTTTAGGGTTTAGATCCCACTTGGCATCCCGTGCGATTTGTTGCAGAGGGGCCACATTATATCCCTCGGCTGAGCCTACCCGGGCCTACCCCTCAGACTCAGACTACCGAGGACCTGCTGAGGAATCCTTCGCATGATCTTAGGTGTATTTCTTCATGAAGCTCGCTAAGTCGAACTTAGCAGAATGCTTTCAAGGGCTTCTCGAAGATTTCTGAGTGCTTCCTTGGTGCGTTTATTGGGGAAATATGAATACCCAAGCTCCTACGTGACATTTGTCTACTGCTTGCTTCATCCATGCACTGGTTCAGGGAACCGGACGACCCGAACACGGAAACCGGAAACCCCCTGATTTCTTGCACCCCCCCCCCCCCAAGAACGTGTCCCAGATACTTGCAGCACCCCGGCACCTACGCTGGCACCCTCGGGGCCCACGTCGGGAAGCCTGGGCTCGGTCGTCTCCTACGCTGCGCTCGGCGTGGTCGCATCCGGCACCCTCTGAGAGGGACTGTTGATGGACAAAATGCTGCATGACCCAAATATAGTATAGTACCATAAATCCCATAGTTTAGGTATATAAGGTCATGCAGGATTTTGTCCATCAACCGGATGAGTTAAGGACCTGCTCGGAAGCACTCACAGAGGCAGTGCTGGGGAAGATCATCCTGCCCAAAAAGGTCAGTTAGGGTCTTGCGCTAGAGCCCCAGACACTGCCAGACTGCACCGAAGACATGTCTCACCATGGCGCACATGGAACCCAAAAGAAAAGAGAGAGCAATACACCGACCGCATAGCTAGATCCGGAAAGCGTAGGGTTTGGGGTTTGCAGAAAGCCCGTTTTGTTTACCAAAACTGTTGGCTTTAGAGTTCAGGCTTCAGGGTTTGGCCAGAAGACAACTCAAGATTGAAGGCTTGATGCCGCCCTGCACCCAAACTAGTACTGCTGCAGGCGATTTGGTAAGCTGGGAATCCCATATTAGGCATCGTTTCATGTCAAGCTTGCTATCTCGGGTCAATAAGTTCCAAGCCCGATAATAACTTGGCCAGAGGTCTTTGCACAAGCAGACTTACCTAGTCAACCGAACAAAACGCTCGCTGACAAGCGCAGCGTCCTGCAAGACTCCCGACATCGTGCGTAAGGTGCACATCACCAAAAGCATGCGAACCCATGTACCAGTCGCAACATTCCCACAAGGGCAGTAGTTGTTTCCAACAACTGTGTGGGATCAAAGTCAAGCCGTACAGGCGCAGAGAGTCGTAACAACTGTGAGGATGGAAACACAGATTCTCCGGACGCTTAGGGGATCTCGGGCTAGGAGGTCCACGGTCTCCAGGCGCAACCAAGACGAATACCTAGACCTAGATCCTAAGCCCTAAACCAAAACCCTAAACCCAAACTTTTTCGAAACTCAGCTTCAGGATTCAGCGGTTGCACCTTCGAGTCTCAGGGTGTTTAGGGATGGGCGCATCAAGATTTTAAGGCTCAAGCGAACGTAGAGCTTGGCGGAAGAAGCACAAGTATACCAACTTATAGTTCCAGAACCTTTCTGATATTACTCAGACCCCCTTCTTTTGCAAAGACCTTTGCAGGGTTTGGGACACCGAGGAGTTAGTGCAGGGTTGGGGTGTGCAGATGAGGCGGCCGACGTCTCCGAAGAGGGAACGTAAGCCGAAACTCTGAACTTTCGGAAAAAGCCTCGAACTATCGGCACAGGTTGAAAGACGATGATATAGCAATACTATTCCTGGGGTTTCCTTATGTTCGTATAATATACTCCATGACCCTATTCGCATTACTAAGGCCCTCTCTTAATCGCACTCCCCGAAAACCCTCAACGTGAAGCTCTGCACCTCATCTGCTGCATGCCAGCCAGATCTTGCACCTTCTGTGTGGGGGTTTCCGAAAATAGGGGACCCTAACGTGGTACCCTGAATAGTAGGATCCTTATTATATGGACCCCAAAATAAGGTACCCTTTACTGTCGGGAACTCCCGTGTAGTACTTGAGCTACCGCTTCAGCCTACCATCTGTCTCAGAAGTGACTTTGCCAAAGCCGGAGTTCAGGCCGGAGCCAAGCGTTTGGAGTCGGAGCTCTCTGTCCTACGTCTGAAGGCCTGCAATGGGGTTGATGGCCTTTGTTGTTGTGCGGTGTTATTATTTTTTCTGGTGGCGGCGGTTAAGGAGTCAAAACTTCCTGGATGAGGGTGGGATTTGGGCGGGGGGGCTTTGGGGTTCTGGCGGGATGTTCGCAACTAAACGGCGCTCTAACAGGTTAAGCCCCGGACCCCTAAACCAACACCAGACCGTGACGACAGTCATTGCCTGGTTTGTCCAAGTGAAACTGTGGTTAGTAACAATACCGTACCGTAGAGCGTATACTGTGTAGACCTGTACTGCAATGTATCCCTTTAGACTTGTCTTTTCCTTCTTAAGGCCCCTAGAGTGCCGAGGCAAGACGAAGACTCAGAGAAAAACTTGTGAAAACACGGAATCCAAGGACAAGGACGTCGAGGGCAAGACGGAAGGCCTGTCAAACAGGTGCGGTCAGACAAGAGCATCAGCATGTCTCGAAAACTCAGAGCTTTGGAAGTGTCTTCAGGCTTCCCAGGCTTCGGGGCCCTTGAGCCTGGTAAGCCTAAGGCCCTCATAAACTCTTTCCTTCCGTGGTTCGGAGATTCGGACGCCTGGTTGTCGAAGTGCTGCAGGGTGAAAGCCTCAGTGTCTGGGGTTTTCAGGTACAGAGCACGTCGGAACCTAGCACGCTAGAAGTTGTGTGGGGCGTGTCTGACCCGAAAGGACCCCTTGCAAATTGTTCTGACGCTTCCAGCTAGATGGTCGAGGGACGTAGTTGGGTTTTGGGGTCCCATCAGATGGGTCATAGCCGTCATTCCCAAAAATGCAGGACCAGCAGCAAAGGAGGAGATCTTCTTTTAATTCTTCGAGGGGCAAACCACCCCCAGCAAACCTGTTCCGATTGTGTACATGAAGCGGTTCTGACTCCCTGTGAGAAAATACACTATGCTAACGGTTAACTTTCAAAGCCATACTCATCCCAGCGTCATGGTTGGAGAAAGATGCTATCAACCTGCAGCACATTCACCAGACCAATGGCGTTGAGGTGGGCTTCCTTCGCGGCCCGCACATTGCCAAGCACCCCAGCCTGCCTTACCATCAACACTTCAGCTCAGGGCAGAAACACCGTACGTTCTCTCGGGCCCTCGGGCATGTGGTCATGCAGTGGACCACGCAATTAATGTACTATAGGGACCTTAAGAAATACCTATACTATTTTTTTTTTGGGGGGGGGGGGCTCCTTATTGTCATTCTACTGTAATGGGCCCGAAAACCCTATTCTAACTACTAAGGCCCCTACATCAGAACGTCATCACCTCTCAACCAGGTTCAGAGCCCTAAAGCCAGAAGAGCATACTATCGGGGTTTTAATAATTTATGTTATACTATTTTTGGGGCTCCTGATTATAATAATTACAGTATGAGGTGCCCCAAAACACTATTATTCTAATCACTAAAGCCCCTGTAGGACACTAAAGTGCCCTAACAAGGCCCCCGAAACAACCAAGACCCTCATGGTACTCTTTTTTTGCGTCGGTCCGGGAGGCTTCTCCGGCAGATCGGCGGTGCTCTGAGCCCCATCTTCGGCGGGGCCTAGTCAGGGAGGGTGCCTTATAGATTGCTAGATGGGAGTTTCCGACAATAAGGGGTACCTGGTTTTGGGGTGCTTATAGTAAGGATCCTCGAATTCCTAAAGCATCCCGAAGCAGAAGCCGTTATTCCCACAGTAAACTGGGCAAGTAAGTTACTGTGAAGCCAAGCATATTAGGTATCTTTTTGAGGGGGTCCTGGTTTTAAGGGCCCTGTGTCCAAACTTGGTTTCTTGTTTCAAAGAGGTTGAGCACAGAGTGCGAATAGCTAGTGCTCGGAGTCCGAATACTTCCATCGTAACGCGGGGGGCATTTGGATCACCATGCTTTTTTACACGGTTAGGGTTTAGGGTTCCCTAAACCCTAAACCCGCTACGATCATCCACAGTTCCGATTCCGATAGAAATCCGGACAGCAAAAAAAGCCCTGACGTGGCCCTGGCGGCGGCCTCCGGAGGGCCCTTTCCCAGAGAACCCAATACCCCTTAATTAAGGAAGATACCTTCAATCATAATATTAAGACCCATATGATTTAAGGCATATCCCTTAATTAAGGAATATACCTTAAATCATAGTAGGATCCCTAACATTATGCTTGAAGGTATATTCCTTAGTTAAGGTGTATTGGGTTCTCTGGGTTTCCTCCGGCCGACCTGACCCTCGCCGGGTTTTAAGGGCCGAGCCTTTCTTTCAATGCCCTCAAGGGCAGCCTTCTGAAGGTGTCGGGAGAACAGCTTAGCTTACTTGGAGGATCATGAGACTTAGTAAGGAAGGTTATAAGTCCCCTCAATTGGGGTTATAAGCATAGTTACCTTAGTCATAACCCTACTTACTAAGTCCCATGATCCTTTAAGTAGCGTAGCTGAAAAGGAAGCCCTTCCCTTCCCTTGAGGTGTACATGGAGATATGTACTTGTTTTGGGATTAACCTTTTAGGAAGACTGCAGAATAGATCATGGTTGAAGTTTTACTTTGTCTTGGGAGCCCGGTGACTGGGACACAGAAGCGCAGCTAAGTCTTCCAGGTTTGCCTCTATGCTGGTCGGTTGTGCAAGCGCTTAGCAACATCATCATCCCCTCCGCGCAAGAACCACCCTAAACCCTAAACCCCGTTATTCTATTCGGGGTTTCTTGGACGGGATGTTGTAGGATGTCAGGGCCTGGATTACGCAGGGCCTCTCGGACGATGTTCGGGCGTGGGCGAGGGTGTTCACGGAGTACCATGCGGCTCGAGCTTTTCGCAGAGCAGTGCAGTTGGATGGCTTGTTGTGCACTCTAGATGTTAGGGTTGCTTATGATGAGGGATCCCAGGGGTCCGGATCCCTTTTGCTACAAATCCCATGCGAGGCTTTGCGAGGTTGGTTGCACACACACACACACACCTGGCTCAAGCTAAGCCCATCTTCCAAGAAAGGGCGGCCCGGCCAGGCTTGGGTCTCTTCAAACCCTTGGCTCCTCATTGCAGCAGAGAAAAGCGGACGACATCGCCACATTGAGCAGTGACAGGTTGTTGGTTAGGATTCGGTGTGTGAAGAACTACATGTCCTTCCTGTGCTAGCCGGATTGTATAAGGCCTCGAGATTGCAGTTTCCCTAGTTCCGCCTGCATATTTGAGAAAGGGGTGAAGCCCTCAACAGAATGCAAGAACAGCGAAGAACTACTGCAGCTTGATGCACCGAGTGCCGGTGGTGATATGTTGAACACATCAGGGCTGTCCTTAGATTGGATCCGGCAGCATGTGGTGGAAGGTACCCCCCCCCCCCAGTGTGCGCCAGCAGACCAGCTGCAAGGGTGGAAGAGCGCAAGGGAGCATTATATCAAACTCCATCTATTAATCTAAACTCTAAATCTTACCGTCACACATCCCATGAGCAGGCTCCGGTCGTGTGGGGTTTTGTTTGCGGCGCGAGGTCCCATGCATGCAGTGCAGCGACTCGCCAGCATGCTCAAAGCAAGGAATGAAGGCGGACGACATAGCACAAACAAGGTACAGCGGGTACTTGGTGAATATTTGCACCGCCACATCATATAGCCACGGTGCATCTAGAAGAAATGAAGCTCTCTGACTTGTGAGGAACTACGTTTTGGCAACTCATGCAGAAGCAACGCCCACTGAGATGCATACAGCAACTCAAAGAACAGGAGCAGCAACAATTTACCGCAAGATAAGTAAATGAAGGATACTTTCATCGACTACGCTATGCTATGACGTGGAAGCCAACCCTAAACCCTAAACCCTACATTGGAGGCCCCGTGAAAGCTACCTCGAGCCCAACTCCCAAGCCCTAAAACTCAATCCGCAATCGTTTCCAGAACCCGAAAAGCCGAAAGCCAGTACAAACCCGACACCGAAGATCCAACTGCTGGAAGCAAGGCGCTCTTTGCGCCTTAAAGTTACCATGTAGCTCCGGCTCTGAAGCAAACCTCGGAGGATGATTTTGTTTCGAAGTTATGACAAAGCTGCAAGCCTGCCATAGCACGGTTTCCTACCACTTGCGATGTCATGCTGCGAGTGCTTCAGTGGCCTCTTCGAGCCACTCTGCTTGAAGGGTCTTCAGGGCTTCGGTTCGGGCCTCCAAAAGGGCGAGGCTTTGGGGCTGCGTATGGGGGGTTTAGGGTTTAGGGTTTAGGGGTTTCGGGATTTTGGGGTGTCAGGGTGTTCTGGTTTGGGTCTTCAGCTTTCGGCCATAGGAAAGGAGTCCCGCAAGTAGGTTGAGGAGCTCAGGATACCCTAAACTCATTAAGCCCAACTTGTTGGTGCTCTGAGCTTGGACAATTGAATTCGTTTGGGCATTTGGCAATCTACCCCTGCCTCGGGTGTGTCCATATGTGTATGTCCAATTCTCTTTAACATTCGTGAGATGCGCTGACACTGGCGCAGCGGCGATGAGGGATCTAGACTGTCTAAACCGCTTAAACCTCAAAAACCTTTGAAAGGATTGGCCTGCGTGGCTGTACTTTCACTCCCTTGCTCCCAGCACCAGTCAGCACACGTCTGGGCTTCCTAACTGTCGTGACTCTGAGGCAGTCCACGAGCGAGACAGACTCAGTCCCGGCCTGGGCCGTCATCATCCGACGAAGGGACGTGAAAGGCGTGGCTCTTAAGGTTGGCTGAGGGACTTCAGGGGCCCTTAGGGGCTAGGATTCCCAGTGTGTGGGGGGGCTTATGGGGTTTGAGGGCTCCGGGTGTGGCTTGCCTTTGGGGTTTAGGTCGGGCGTTCAGTTCAGGTGTTTAGAGTGAGTTTGGCTTGGGGATAAGTATTACGGGGTGGGGGGGTGCTCCCTGCTTCATGGGGGTGCCATGTCTTGCCCAGACAAGCCTTGGACTGACGGGTTGTGGGGCCAGCAGCTACAAAGAATCGCAAAAGCTTGAAACGAAGGTGTGCTGTGCATTTCAGGATTTGACTGTAGAGTTGCGCTGCCAAGCATTCACCAAGCTCCGGGTTGAAGAAGGGAACACTAGCACTAGCACCGTCCTTTCTGCAAGCAGGTGCGGTGAGGTGGTCCCAGAACGTACAAGCTCCGCCGCCGTTGCACCAGGACCGGCTGGGGAATCTGTGAAAGTAGCACGAAAACCCACCCGCGCAACCATTGTGGTGACACCAGGAGTTTTGAAATGCGAGTCATCAAAATCCTACATACCCCCCCCCCCTGGACCACAGGCTCGCCCAAGCCAGAAACTTTCTAAAGCCTTTGGCAGGCCTTGGTTTCTGCAGCAGCCAATGCAAATCCGAGCCCGGGTGGCAACATTGAAGACGTAGATGTTTCGGGAGGGGCAGTTAGCATTTTTAGGGCTGAGGGATGTTAGGGTTTTGTGGCTCCTGGGATCATGCATGGACAGCTGGTGGAGTACGAGTCACGCAGGTCTTCGGCCCTGCAAGACGCGCCCGCCATGCTGGACTCTGGAAGAAGCGCACGCCTGGCGTGCAGAACCGGACTGCATCGCCATAAACGACCTAGACGAACCTTCTGCGGCCGCGGCAACTGCGGGTGCGAGCTTTGCAGCCCGGAAGTGAATGAGGAAGGTGCCACGAGTGCTACAACGTTTGCGCCGGAGGACGCTTATGGGAATATCTCCACGGCGCTTTAAGCTCTTCATCCCTAGAGAACAAGTTTCCTCGGCTACGGCTTATGACAAGGGCAGCAAAATGAGCAAGAATGACCCAAAATCCCCAACCCCTGATACTGCCATAAAGGATGGCAGTTTTGACGGCCAGCCTTGGTTGTAAACATACCATAAGCCCCCCAAAGCGCACAGAAATATAAGAAGTGCAAAGCCTGCACCCTGAGATGCTATGTTTGTCTGACCTTTCGCGGCCTGCATACTGCCACAAACCAGACATGTAACAGAACCATGATGATAGACAGAACCGTGAGCTCGAAGATCATGACAACGGGTACTTGAAGGATCATGGGACTTAGTAAGTAGGGTTATAATTAAGGTAACTATACTTATAACCCCCAATTAAGGGGCTTATAACCTTACTTACTAAGTCCCATGATCCTCTAAGTAGTTGCAGTCAACCTCCAGAGTCCTCGAGAAGGAACAGCTGTGATCATGGCAGTCATACACACGAGGGGGGTTTCCGAAAATTTGGGGTGCCTTATTTTGGGGGTCATTATAATAAGGATCCTGCTATTTAGGGTACTATATTAGGGTCAATTATTTTGGGACACCCCCACGAAGACACCAGACTTCGCAACAGCAGTGCTTGGAGAACGAGCAGGAGCTTTGGCAGCAGCAACGATCGGAATGGGTAGAGCAGGGATGCTAGCAAACTCAGACCGTAACACCCTACACCTTAAGCAGAGTATTAAGTAAGACAAACAAAGCACAAACGACGACCCCAGACAGTAAAGCTTAAACCCAAAAGGCAGTGATCAAATAAGACCTGAAGCTCTAAGCCCAAAAGCGGCCTAAACAGTACCAGAGCCCCTCGTCCTTGCGTGTCAGGCGGGGGACCGAAAACAATACTAAGATAAGGGGTTGTTTGATTTCGGTAGTGCCATCTATCCCTTCGGGCTCCTGCATGTGATCTGTCGAACTCCGGTATGGGAAACCCCCCAAACCCCAGTCAAAGTATTCAAGCTTCCCAGATGGGAGTTTCCGAAAATAGGGGTCCCGAAGGCAGGTAGGTAGGCAGGTAGGTAGGTAGGTAGGCAGGTAGGTGGGTTGGTAGGTGGGTAGGTAGGTAGGTAGGTAGGTAGGTAGGTAGGTAGGGAGGCAATAGTACCCTAAATAGTAGGACCCTTATTATAAGGACCCCAACATAAGGTACCCCTTGTTGTCGGAAACCCCCAGATGACCGCGCCGAGGAACCTACAACACCGAGGATCTCTCGCGTTAAACGAAGCTGCAGCTTGGCGGAGCTCAGGGAGAGTTCTGGGATTCTTGCTTAGGTGGGCCGCAGGGCTTCAGGGTGTTCGGCGTCTCAGGTTTCAGAACGGTAGATCCTGGGGACTGCCGTGTTCGGAGTGCTCTATTAATAAGGCTTTCGATGGGGTTCAGCGAAAGCATAAAGTCAGACAAGCGAACCCGTCGAATTTAAGGATACAAGTTGTCGGTGCACGACTCCACGAACTGTTCTTCTGCAAAAAAACTACTTTTGCCGCAGGAAAGCCGCAGCAGGAACCACAGCAATACCATAACCGAGATGTATACGAAAACGATTCATAGGGTGTGTGGGTGTGTGTGTGTGTGTTGCCCAGAGACTAACCAGCAGCGGTTGATGGTAGAACTTGCAACAGCATCCCCACTCGGCAGATCTGGTCCGATTCCTTCAGCGGAGTGGCCGACAAGCGACTGTGCACAAAAGCGGCCTCGCCGAAGCCACACGAGCCCAAAGACCAAGAACAACAAACGAGCCGAACTCAAGACCACCGTGGAAGTCCTAAGAGCACCTTGGGAGTCTGCGGTGGCGGATAGAGCTAGGCCTAGGGTTGGCGCAGCACTTGAAGAAGCAGGCCTGGAGCTTGTGGTCACGGAGCTGCCCCAAGCGAGCTTCAAATCAAAGAAAGCGAAGGCCGAGAAAGCGGCATGAAGGTTCCGAGGTAAGATGGAATCGCGAAAATGCTAGAGGTCGAGCCCCCGGACTCCGTTGTGAGAAGGTCTTGGCATCCACTGTTGGACACTTTTTTGGTTTAAAGTTTCGAAGGAGTGGCGGGCGACGTAGAAAGTGGCGCAAACAAGTTCGTCGTCACAATGTTGTTGGTGATGGTTCGTTTGATTTGGGTTTTATGCCGACGATCCATGGCCCCCTATGCTTCCGATATAGGCTGTTTGGACATACCTAAACCTAAACCATAATCCCTAAACAATTCGTCGACTGCTGCTTATTGGTGCGGACCGAAGTCGAGTTTGAGCCAAGGTTACGGGTGTCAGGTTGAGGCGTTGAGAATCTAGGATTTCAGTTTCGCATTGAATTCGGGTTTCGGGCTTCAAGAGCAGCGTCGGAGATTGAGGCATTGGGGTTGAGGGTTCCTTTGGGTTTGTGGCATATGGGTGGGGGGCCGAGGTTTGGCTCTGGGCCTGGCAGTAGGAAGCCTCAAATTGAGGTTGATGGGTCTACATGAAGCCGATGGAAACTTGCCAAGGCCAGAACACAGAGCATACTAAACTTGCAACCTATCTAGACACATGGGTGGTTGTCAAAATTATGGTCCCTTTTTGGGCCCTGATTATAATACGGCACCTATTATTTAGGGTACCCCAAAAGGGACCATAATTTTGACAACCACCCACATGAAGACACTCAGAGCCGAATTGGTTCAACACGGTTAGTGTAGCACCAGCTAGGAGTAGCAGCCTTCTTGTCAGGTTTCCTGCCTGTGATGATAAGCATCTCCTAGAACGGGTCACCGCAAGTAAGAAGCCCTTGGACTGGACGAAGGAAAATTTGCTGGGGGCTGGGGTCGAGGATTGAGGGGCGCCTTACCATGAAAAGAAGTTGGGACTGAGAGGCCAACCGGAGTTGTTTTCCGATGTTCTTGCTGCAAGTATCGGAGCCTCTTTTTAAATCTTGTGTACTCTGCAACAGAGGCCCCCCGGCGCTAAGGATCGTAAACCCCGAAGCGCCTCGAAACCATGGACCCAAGGTGAAGCTTCAGTCGTTAGAGCTTGTCACCTCTCTCATCGAGGCCAGGCGAATGTGATTGCCTGTGTTTTTTTATGTGCTGCTAGGGCTTCCTTGGCCACATTGAAATGTTCCTCAGTAGCCTTGCCGTAGTCACTCGCGACGGAGGTAGTAGCCGCGCTAGCATTAGAAGATGTATAATATAGGCATAATCATATTCATATTCATGTTCATGATAGAACACATATCATCTTTGCATGGTATAAGGCCTAGGATATACAATGGTAAATATGTGCTAGAAGAAGTGTAGTGTATGATATATGGTTCAGTACATGACACATGATATGTCAATGAGTTATGACTTGAGGTATATGATATCATACGTATGTGTATCTATGATCATGGTACGGCCTCCCCCCTCCCCCCCAATGGTTGCTACCCCCCGCCCCCCTCTGTGGTGGGCTGTGTGTCGGGTTGTGTACTTGGGCTGCGGGTCTCACCATCATCAACACCGTCATCATCATCATCATCATCATCATCATCATCTACTGTTCCTTTCTTGGGTCAACTGTCACCTGAACCGGGCGTTTCAGGAACGCGATACTCGTGACAGATCCAAGTTTAGCACCCTCATGTCGGAGCCATGATTGGAAAGTGTCCACTGTCACCAGGATCGGGTGTGTTTGGGACGAGATCCTCGTGACAGCTGACGATTTTGGAGCCGCCATGTGGGATGAGTGCGCACAGTCACGGGAATTCCGCATGTTTGGACCCGGGCATGCAAGGGGTGGTGATCGGCGAACCGCGGACCGGGATCGTATAGATATATATATATATATATATTTATTTATTTATTTATTTATTTATTTATTTATGTATTTATTTATTTATGTAGGGCAACATTCTTGATTTGTTTTGTGGGACATGGCCCCTAGCGGAGGCCGACGCCTCGCCAAACGAGGAGGATGCCTCAGGCGGCCATGTCCGTTTAGGGGTTGGGTTTTCGGGGCCGGGTTTGGAGCTGTAGGGCTTAAGACTTAAGAGTTGCAGTGTTTTCGGGGGTGTAGGGCTGGCTGTGCTCTCGAGTGCCGCCTGCTTTTGGGGGAGTTGGAGCATTTAGAATGGGGACCGTGCAGACAGGGCTGCTTCAATTAGGGGCCGCCAGACTGTTACATGTTCACGAAGGGGTGTGGGCTTTCTTGTCTTGCCCGAACTTAGTAGAAGGACGGTCGTAATCGTCAATGGCAACCTCCCCAACAAGCCCAGAAACCCAAAGCCCCGACAGAAAAGACGTTCATTCTTGGATGCCTAAACCCAAATTCTACAGTTTCCCAAGCTTGAGATCTTTCGACATTTTATCACGCAAATCTAAGGGGTATAGAGTTTGGGGTGGTGAACGGGAGCTTGCCAAATCTAGGAAGAGTTCGTGTTGTTTGCGATAGGCACCTTGGGTTCGCAGTGGGCAGCGAAATTGCCAAAAGGGCGTTACCCACAAACCCTTTATGACATGACGAACACTGACCTCCAGACTGAACCCTCCTCCCTCATCAGGAATCCGACTATTAAGGTCCCCAAGGAAAGATGTTTCTCGGCACCTTGGAAACCGGGTATACCGAGCCTGACCACTTGAACCCACACGCCGGAAACCTTGAAGCTGGATGTACCAGAAAAGTACAAAATGGGATTCTATGCTAGCCCCGACTGTGACGTACTTACGATCCTTCGGGAATCTGAGTCTTAGGACGCAGTGTGAGGTGAAACCGCCTTGAACTTGGCCACACAGATCGGCGATGGAAACCTCGTCAAAGCACTGAGGAGGTCGAGACGGGCAGGGAGGGTTTGGGGAATGCCGGCACGCTTGATGACTGCTCCTGTGTCTACAAATACGCCTGCCCCGAGATTTGCTGCCAAATCTCATCTGGATTGGGCTGCTGACATATGATGAAAGTGCCAAGCATCCTTCCCCAACTGATTATTCTACTGAGCCGTGCAATCTCACGTGTAAACGCGCTAAACCTAAGAACTTCTTCGGATGGATTTTGGACTCCTGGTCCCAAGAGTACCTTAAGTTATGCGTTCCTGCAAACATTCTGGGGATGCACATCTCTTCCTAAGTTGAGCTCTTGGTCGACAAATATCCGCCGACACCACCCCAAGATCCAATTTTTGCATAATCTGCCCGGCCTGGGTTTGATGCGGCAAGGGCTCAGAGCTCTAAAACCCAAACCGAAAGGGCCCGGGACCGTCAGGGATAGCCACAAGAAGAAGACCCGGGAGTTTCAAAAAGGCTTGGTCACGCTGCAGAGCTTTGGCTGGGAGTGGTGATCGGGGAAATATGGGTGGTTGTCAAAATTATGGTCCCTTTTTGGGTCCTTATTATAATACGGCACCTATTATTTAGGATACCCTAATTTTGACAACTACCCATATGTTTAGGGCTTCGGGCTTAGAGATGAGAGAAATCTGGCACGTCACAGAGATCCAGCTTCAAAAGGGGTCTCGCATCTAGGATTTGGGGTTGTTAGTGGGTTAGGCTTACGGGGGTTCTGGAATTTAGATGGACTTTGCGGGGCAGGGTTCTGTCGAGTGAATGAGGGGCTTCGGGCTTTCATGTGCGAATCGGCAGGAGCCTTGCGGCTGAGGGTTCTTGCGAAGAGACTTCCCATGATAAGGATATGGGAGGTTCCGAAAATAAGGGGTACCTTATTTTGGGGTCCTTATATTAAGGATCCTATTATTTAGGGTACTATATTAGGGTCCCCTATTTTCGGAAACCCCCATATCGAACAAGATACTGGTCACCTTGCTAGGTAATCCAGGCTTTCCCTTTAGGCTGAGAGGGATGCACCTGTTGAGGATCGAGGGCAGGTGGCTTGGCTTTGGGCTGTCCCGATAGGTGGGTAGTTGTCATAATTAGGGTCCCTTTTGGGGTATCCTAAATAATAGGTGCCGTATTATAATTAGGACCCAAAAAGGGACCATAGTTTTGACAACCACGAAGGTGAACCTTGGCCTTGCCCCGACTTGGAGTGATTGCCTGCGTGGTGGTTGTTCGTTATCGCTCAGTGGACAGAAGTTTCTTTGAAACGAACGACTTGCGCTGTGCCGTGGTACCATGGGATTCTGCGCTAATGCCCGACACTCTTACTTGAGTACTTGTTTAGGAAGCTTACAGCGGTAGCGTCGATCCTGGCCGACGACGAACGGACAGTTCCTGGCTTCAGGTGCCCTTGAAATCAAGGCTAGACTCGGCTATAGGCTGATGCTAGGCCTTCTAAGGGCACAGGTTCAACGGAATTCCGAGTGATCACGCAGAAGCACTAAAAGGTGCAAAGCCGTACAAGACTAATCTATTGCTTTATTTTGAGAGCTCGGGTAGCCGACCTGACACAGCATGAGATTAAGGAGGATAGCGCCCAACGAATCCTCAACTCGAAATAAAGCCATCGAGAAGCTGAGGAACATGCCTCTGTTTGCCAACCTTCATCTTTCGGAATTCCCACGCTTGGTGGCGGCTTGCGCCACTTCCTCAGAAGTGAGCTTAAGGCAGAGGGCTGCTTCCTGCCAAGGCATAGGAGACTTTTTCGTGTTTTGGGCTAAGAGAAACTTGGCGTCGGCTTCTTTCGTCTCTAGCTCTCAAGGATGACGGCTCCGCGGCTTCAAAACCGAGAGTCGGGGCTTCGGGACTTGGGGCTTTGTCGAGACCATGCGGAGACAGGATGTAGGGAAGAGCTCTTCCAGAGAGTGCGAACTTCCGCCCGAACGGGGAGTATGCCAATGCACCATCCTTGCTAGGACGGCTAGGATTCACACTGGGTTCTCTGGGGCACCCTCCCATGATTGAAAAAGGGCATCGAGAAGTCGAGTTAGTGCGAAACACAACGAAGAGCCTTGCAGAGAGTAGCTGAGTAGCCTGCAGCTGCAGCTTGGCACTTGTGCACCTCTGTACTCCTGCGGCCAAATAATGTGGAATTCTTAGTGCCCCTAGTGGGGTCTACTTTACTGGTGATTGCGTGCGTGAGTGAGTGGCTGCAGAAAGCAGGAGTCTCAGCTGATCGAGTCGTTGCAAGGGTATCCCTGGGCCAGCTGTTGCCGAGGAAAGCCGCACCTACAGTGAAGGCCAGCACGTGATCCCGCAGAATCAGGCCTGCGTCTCCCTCGGGGGTACAGGAGAGGGTCAGCGTCTTGTGTTATAGGGGTGCCGTCGATTGTTATAGCGTCTCATGAGGGGTGTCTGGAGCTTTATCAGGGTTTTACACATCTGCATTGAAAATATCCTGGCGCAGGGGCACAAAGGGGAGCAGCAGATGACAGTCCATACGTGAGTAGGCATGAAAACGGCATGCTGTAAAGTTACGCATGTCGAACACTATCCGCCTGGGCCTGCAACCCTGAACAACACCGAACCCGATTTGCCTAGGTCTTGAGCATGCCAGGCTCTGAGAAAGCAAGACCACATCCAGTATCGAAGAAACCTAAGCCACAAACCTTTAATCCTTAAATGTCGAACCATCAACCGAAACCACACTGAGGCCCAGTCCTAGCTGCACAGAGCACCTACATCGCAGATTTGACATTTCCCCCTCCCAAACATCACGCGTACCTCAGTATGCCAGATACCCCTTTCATGATGGCTGCTACAGGCATGTGAGTACAGCTGATACGGTGTCCTTTAACTTGCTGCGGTCAACAATACGCCATTGCCCTAAACCTAGCTATGTTTTAGGAACCCTGTGTTCGGCCTAGCAACGCAGCAGCACTAAAAGCCTACTTCGACCCCTTGTCGCCTTCCCTCCCGCACGTCCCTATGGCAAGCTGGGGTTGTGAGACTCGTGTGTGGATCCGTGCCTGATCTGTGCGATTGTGCGCATCGAAACCAACAAGCAGAACCACTTAAATCCTAAACTCCACGACCCTAAACCTTGAACCATAAACCCTAAACTCCACAACTCTAAACCCTAAACCCTAACTTCCACGACCCTTAAGCCAACAAAGCCCCAAAACGAAAAGCTACGTGACATCTCCAGCCCTGCAGAGGCGCCTCAGGAGCTCTTCTTCGTGCTGAAAGGCATGGGGGTTGAGCCCGGGTTTAGGATTTAGGGGTTCTGGGGTTTAGGGGTTCAGGGGTTTAGGGGTTCAGGGGTTTGAGGGTTTAGGTTTTAGTGTTTTGGGTTTAGAGGCAATGCTGGCAGTCATCAAGTCCGGTTTCAAAAGGGCTTTGGATTTAGGTTCTAGGGTGTAGGGTGCAGGGTTTGGGTTTCGAGATTTCGATTTTTAGAAGTGCAATTTCAAGATTTCGAAACCCCCAAAAACCAGCCCCTTCAGCCTTCCACCCTAACGTGGTTTGGCCCGGGGCCTTCGACCCTGGAAGCCCAAAACCCCGAAACACCCTTGGCCTCATACACTGCCAGTCCTGGGAAACCTTCGGGTACTCGACCCAAAACCCCCTTCAAGAAAAGCCCTCGAAAGCATAATCTCAGTAGACGTGGCAAAAGCAAAAAAAAAAAACAGACACCGAAAACTATAAGGATGCTCAAAAGCCAAAACCCAAAAATACAAAAACTACAGGAGACTCGAACGCCAAAAGCAGCCAAGAGGTCGAGCAGAGCTGATGGAGGCCGCGGACGCCCCCGAGCCCGGCAAGGCAGGCTTCAGTTGGGACGAAGGGGCTTGGAATCCCTAAATTGAGGGTTATTACATGGGAGTTTCAAACAAATAGGGGTACCTTATTTGGGGGTCCTTATAATAAGGGTCCTACTACTTGGGGTGCTATATTAAGGTCCCCTATTTTTGGCAACCCCCAAATTTAGGACCAAGAGCCCTGAAGCTATGCCTGGTTCCGTGGGCCACAGGTGACCATCCTCCCAGAGGGGGCCTACTTCGGGGAGAATGCCCTCCTAGGCGCGGGCACGGACAGCGCTTGTGATTCCGATTTCGGGCAAACGCCGTGGCAAAAGGATGTGAGCTCACAGGTGGACGGTCTAGGGTTCCGGTATTTTGCCGTGTGGTATCTTATGGTCCGTGGTCTGACCCAACTCCTAAGCCTTAGTCGCTGTTTCACTAAGCCCAAAAGCACAACAAAGGTTTTCAGGGTTAGAGTTTCGTCACGGTCGAACCCGAGAAGCTTTGTAAAGCCTCGGGCTCTTGGGCTAAGTCAGTCACCAATACAATCTGGAAACGGAAATTATCAGACCTCGGAATCCAATGCCAGAAGTCCGGGATGTGCGCCACCGGATCTTCCAGGTAAGATGCTCTGAAGATTTCAGGGCATCAGGATGGAGGGAAGGCTTAGGGAAGGGGGGGGGGGGGGGGGGCTTCAAGACAGCAAAAGGGGTGTTGAGGAAATCTTGTATTGGGAGCAGAATAGATCGGGGAAGTTTGGGCTGGCCCATATGTGGGTGAAGCCGAAACCGCTGAATCTCAAGCACGGCATTTGATAAACAATAAACACCTGACTACGAAGCAAGTGAAGTAACTAGGACACAAGGTCGTGAGCTGTCTTTCCTGAAACGTGGTCTCCAGGTTTACCATTCAGACGTTGGGTACTGAGTCAGAAGAGACCAAGACGCAAAATACAAAACCCCTCAACCGCAAGTGAAATCTGAAAGCTTAGATCCCCGCAGCCCTGATCGGGCGAACATTCTTTGTGATCTCGTCTTTCGCAGCAAGGTGGCGAGCGGGTGCTTGGCTCCGTCGTTGCCCTCACCGACCTCACGATGCAGGCGGCGGTTGCATCGGTTTCTGTGGCTTCAAATCGCCGAACACCGTCGTAAGGAGAGCCAAGGAAGCATGATAAGCAAGAATCAGCAAGGCAAGGCAGCAACTGGAGCAGGAGCCAGAACAGCCACAAGCGCATCAGCAGCAAGCCCAGTTGAGCACCAAAGAAATGGGGCTAGAGAAGGACTGGTAAGCCCCAAGCATTTTCATCGTCACCATCATCGCTATGGTCAGGCCCATATCGAAAGGACGAGCCACTGGCAATGCTGCTGATGGCACGGCGACGTGCCAGCTTCCACCTCCACAATGCTATCACTGCCAGGACCAGGCTGAACTCCTGCCTGAAGGAGGCAGCGTTTGCGATCTAATTGTCTGCCTGGCGCCTCACATCGTGGAACCGCCAAACTTTGCAATGTCAGATCCCCGTGTGTGGGCCTACCGCGGCATCATCAATTACGACGAAAGTGTCAACACCATCACAACAAGCGAAAACAAGACAAAAGTTCTAAACCTACAACACCCCTTTGAGCCGTAGTCACATTAACGACCCCTAAAGCCCTAAATGCTCTAAACCCTAACCTCCAAAGCTCTCGTTGTCGAATGTGCCAAGTTGAGCCTAAACCCTGAACCCGAAACCCTAAAACCTAAACCCTGAACCCTAAGACCTAAACCGTAAACCCTGAACCCTAAAACCTGAACCCTAAACCCTTAAACCTAAACCCCTAAACCTCTCTCCTTTGGCTGTGGCTCCCTGGACTTGGGAGGCGATGGGGTTCAAGGTTTGGCCACACGATGGGGGCCCTCAATGATTGGTAATGATAGTAATCGGGACGCGCCGCACGCGGCTCCGCAGTCCATCGAATAGAATAGAATGATAGTAATAATAATATAACAATAAGAACAACAATAAAATACTCGTTAGAATATTATTAATAATAATAATCTTCCTCAGGCCTCCTGAAGAACTGGAGCACAAACCCGAGTCAGAGAAGATTGTCAGGATTCGGCGGCTTTTAGGCGTGGTTTCGGCTTCTCCTAGAAGAGGGGCCGGAAGACCTGAATCGGTAGCAGCATGCCTCAGACCCATGAAACCTGAAGCCCATGCCTGGCATTGTCCGAGCCTGGGCGTGAGGAATCCCACGCGTAGATAGTGTTTTTGTTCCGGCTTGACTCCCTAATCAATCTGAGTGGTGGTCAAAATTAGGGTCCCTTTTTGGGGTCCTTATTATAATACGGCACCTATTATTTAGGGCACCCCAAAAAGGGACCCTAATTTTGACAACTACCCATCTAAGCAGTTAACAACATCGAAACCCCCCAGCCAAGACCTGAGTCCGATTATGACGGCTGACTGTCTTAGAGCCCACATGAGAGCCCCAAAACCTTTTTCCAGAAGCTCCATAAAAACCTCTGTCAAAACCCAATAAGACCACCTTCTTCTACTACCCTAAACCCTAAACCTTACACCCTACACCCTAAACCCTAAACCCTAAACAAACAAGAAACAAGAAAAAAAGGGGCCCAAGGAGAGCCTGAGAGAGCCAGGTCCTCAGTCCCTCGGCGCTGCGAGACCTGGGCCTGAAGAGCAGCATCCACAAGCGCCGGAAAGTGCCCCCCAAAGTCTGGAGCTTCTGGGTTTTTGGGGAATTTGAAGGTTTAGTCTTAACAAAGGTGGCCTTAATTACCAATACTATTTCGGGGGGGGGGGGGCTCCTTATTACAACTATAATAGTATAAGATACCCCAAAAACCCTTTTCAAATCATCAAGGCCCCTACTTTGGGTCATGTTTAACCTGGGTTTGGGGGCTAAGGGGCCGCGGCCGTTTTGGGGTATCTTTGCCTTACGCGTTTTCGACGAGGCCCAAACAGTCTCGTGGGGTTTGGAAGAGGCAGTTCAAATTGCAGGCATCATAGCAGTAGTAGTAGTAGTAGTAGTAGCAGTAGCAGTAGCAGTAGCATCACAACAGCCAAAGACCTAAGGCCAGCAGCACCCTAAACCCTAAAGTCCCTAAAGGAGAGACGCTGAAATCTCTGAGCTCTATACCTGTGCAGGTACACACCATGGACTCGGAGCCCTCCGAGCTCAACGAGAAGCTGCGCCAGAAGAGCCCCGAGGATCGAGCTTCCTGAGAAGAAGACAAGTCGAAAGTTTCCGAGAAAGTAAGGGGTACCTTATTTTGGGGGTCCTTATAATACGGATCCTACTATTTAGGGTACTCTATTAGGGTGCCCTATTTTCGGAAACCCCCAAGTATGACCATCTTGCGAATGGGTTTTCGGGTTTCGCAACCGGCAAACCGAGCAACACTGGCAGCAGCAGCAGCGGTTGCTGTGAGCATTTTTCCAAGAAGCAGACACCCCGAGCCTTTTGACCAGCTGACGCAGACGCAACTTGTTGGGGGGTGTAGGGCGTAGAAAAGTTCCGCACATCCCGCCTTCGATATTGCGGTAGGGTCGACGCACATTCCAGCTTTCGCGGCGTGCTTTTTCAACCCCGAAGAACCTAAAACCCCCGTCAGACTGCCCTTAACTGATATGAGATGCTTGAGATGATGCTTAAGCGGGGGGATTTGGGCTCTCAGACTCGCCTTGGGAGGAGTCGGAGCTCATCAAGTCCGCACTGAAGCAGAACGCGACCTGCCTTGCAGACTGTCGGGTTATTTAGGCGTCAGTCGTTGAAGGGTATACCTCAAGGAAGACGAGCCACACTCTCAGCAGGGCTGTTTCCAAGATGCTTGGCAAGGTAGAAGCAGAGCAATAGCAGGGCTTTCAGGGCAGAATACTTGGGCCAGAGTGTGTAAACCACTTGGAAACTGTCGGTATGACAACTGAAACCCAACAGGTGCCCATCATGCCGGAGCAATTGCATGCAGGGGTTGTAGCAGCCGTGAGAAAGGCTACCCAGGAGAAGGGTCCAGCTCTCAGTCAGGACAAACCCAGCTGTCTCAAATCCTATTCTGGTTTCTGACACCCTGTGTTCCAGAGGACTGCAGCACTCCCCGTTCGACGAGCTAGCCCGAAAGACCCTGAAAAACGCAGCCACCCTGAAGCCCCAGAGGTTTAAAAGTAGCAGACCCTGAACAGCCCTTGGCTTGGCTGTTTCCTCGATGGTTGGGCACATGAGTTGTTAAGTGTTGCCTCAAGCTTCGTGCTATAGGCCTCGCTTCTGCGCTCATGACAGATGGCTACCCCTCCTTTTGAAACGAGTGTTTATGGGGTGTCCTGTCCATTTGGGGGCTGCCGGCACCGGAACAAAGTTAGTTAGTTAGTAACAGCCCTAAAGATTGAACTACCCCGAAGCCGTCAAACCCCTGTCAGGAAAAGCTCGGACCCTTGGTGAAGCTCATGTCTGTGGCTGACCTGGACCCGAGTAGTTGAGGTCTTGTCAGATTCTCAAAAGAGGGACACAGTGGAGCTCAGGGCTTTACGCAGAAATGAGGCAGTTCAAACTCAAGTTTGTGTGTTGAGGATTTGTGGCTTTTGTTGGCACCTTGAAAACGGAAAGTTGGTCTACTGGCCTGTGAAACAGCAGGTCCTGCAGTTGGAATTTGGGGCTCACGGTCACTTGCATAGCCGGCGCCCCGAGCATTCATAAGCTCCTTTGAATGTTGAGAAAGTGGCTTGGTACTGTAACCAGCAGGGCTTAACTTCTCATTGTCCTAAGATTGAGCCCTGAGAATACCCAAGGGCTTATTGCACCCCCACAGCCACGCGCCCAATCCCAAAGTTCAGGCCCTGCTCGCCTTTAATCGTTAGCTTCTACTACTACAGTCCATGGGAGAACGCATCTCTTTGACATTTCCTCTGGTTTTTCTCTGACGCTAGACACACAAAGGGGGCCTAGGGACTGACGGGTTTAGGATTTGGGATCTTCCGAAAATTAGGGGTACCTTATTTAGGGGTCCTTATAATAGGGATCCTAGTATTTAGGGTACTATATTAGGGTCCCCTATTTTCGGAAACCCCCATTTAGAGTGAAGCCAATACCCTCGCGAAGAGGATGTCGTGACAGCAGCGGCTGTGCGCGTTGATGTCCAGCCGGAGTTCGAGGCCTCTTCGTGTTGTTTTGCGTGGATGACCTTTGATATGGGGAGTTCCGAAAATAGGGGACCCTAATAAAGTACCCTAAATAATAGGATCCCTATTATAAGGACCCCCAAATAAGGTACCCTAATTTTCTGAAACTCCCATATGAGAGACTTCAGGGATGATGCCGAAGTAGCTGAGTAGGCAAACGTTAGGAGCCTGAAGGTGCATATCGAGTGCTACTATTCAGCAACGGCTCTTCATTTTTCTTCCGAAGAACTCTGCGGATTCGGGGTTGCTTGGGTTAAAGGGTCTTTTGTTAGATTTCAACTCTTCGGTCTCTCAGGACCCCTACCAGAATATACCCCCCCAAGTAAGTCCCTAGTCTAATTCGTCTGATCCGTTTTGTTACAGTTCTTGGCCATGGAGCTCGATCGATACCATGAGCTGCGACCGAACTGAGGCTTTCATGTTCCGGTTGTGTCTGGTTGGTGAGCAGGTTCAATCCTGGGGCTTTCTTGTATCGAAGTTTCCTTGGACTGGCGTAGAAAAGGCCAAGAGGGCCGGGATCGAGTTGCCGGGGATGACCCAGACATGCGATGTCTCCGAACCACGGGCCGCGCAAACTGACTGCCCGGCATAAAGACCCTCACAGACAGCCGTCCGCGACCCCGGTGCGCACCCCCACAGACCCCATCGCAAGCCATCCCCGTCTCCACATGCATCTTGGGTGGGCACGCACATCAGGGCTCAAGCCTAAACGCCAAGCCGTGAACCATGAAGCCTCCTCATGTACAGCTCAGGATGTTTGAGCTTAAGCTTGCTCGGAAAATGATAGCGCCGTTGCTACTGTTTGCATCTTCGCCGCCATCATTATCATCATCATCACCTGCATGGACGAGGCCGGCCTAATCCTTCTAGCAACCTGAAACATCGGCCTCCACCCCGCCCCCCTCCCCCCGCCGGAAAGTTCGGCAGCACCATGAAAGTCAGATGTCTTGGCTTTGCGCCTAGGTCATTCAGCAGGGCTCTGTCAAAGCCGACCACTTTTACGTGGTTTCTGCTGGTGAGCTCACTGTCGAGAAGGACGGGCAGAAGGTGCGAGAAACATCGGGCATTCTCGTTGAGAGCCGTGAATTTGGCATTCCGAATTGCCAATTGAATTTGTGCCGAATTGTTAATTGAATTTGTGCTGTCCGTAAACTTATCACCACGGATCCTTATCGCATATGTGAGACCACTTCTGAGCCAATTCTTTCAGCAAATCTTGCCCAGTTCAAGTGTAATGCCAATGCTCTATAGCTTTATGGTTCTTATAATGTTATAGTACCATACACCCCCAAACACCATCCCAAGTAACTATGGCGACCCTATACCGGGCTGCAGAAATCAGCCGTCTTGGCGTCCTAACTGTGCATCGCACCTGCTGAAACCTAAGGTTCCTAACGAGGGTAGAGGATCGAAACATGACAGTTAGCACACAGTGCACTAGACCCCGCAGAATGCATTCGGAATGGGTGAGGTTTCCATGAACTGAAGACACACTCTACGAGTGCAGATCATCTTGCTCGTTCCGGCTTCCTAGACCTGCAGTTGCTCTGTCCTCTAGGGCTGCCTTCAAAACTGCCCTCCTAAACCTGAAACCCGAATCCCCCCAAGGTACGAAGAACTTGCGTAAACCCTGGACCCCATACTCTAGCGTCCTTGCTAAGTAGGAGGCAAAGAATACTCTAGCTGGCCCAAGCTGCGAACCCGGCCTTCAAACAAAGGTGTCCTGTAGAGTGGTTCTAGAGGTCGGTCTCCATCTTGAAGTTAGGGGCCTGGAACTTATGTCGAAACTCCGCAAAGCCCTTAACCTCATACACCCTACAGGACTTGAACTCTATCAAACTCCTGTCGTGCCATATCCGAGAGCGCCGAAGCCCAACTAGGTCTGATGGAGCCTCCCAAACCCATTGAAATACAGAAGGGACTGTCATGGGGCCTTGTTTTTTTCATGGGGCCTGGGTTTTTGCTCTCTTAAAATAACCACAAGAGATGCTAAACCCCCAACCCTAAGACCATCCTTGCCAGGCTCTGTCCGAGTCCGAGTGTGAGTGTCAAATAAAAAGACCATCCTAGGACTCGAAAAAAGGGCCTCCTTCTTAGAGTCATATGGTCTATCATACTATTCCCCAAAACCCCCAGTTTAGTTGGCCAGGCCCCTTAAAGTAACAAGGCTTCTGGGTTCAGCCCTTAAGAAACTCCCCCCCTGTAGTTTCCCTTACCCTAAACCCTAAACCCTAAACCCTAAACCCCTAAACCCTAAACCCTAAACCTTAATTTTTGGGGTTCTTGGGGCCAGGTCCGACACCTCGAGCCTGGAGGCTCCTGCGGGGAGCTGGCGCTGCTTTATCGGGCCGGAGGCTCAGACATGTCTGGGGGTTTCCGAAATAGGGGACCCCAATATAGTACCCGAAATAAATAGGATCCTTTCTATAAGGACCCCAAAATCCGGTACCCCTTATTTTCGGAAACTCCCACATGTGGGGGTTTCCGAAATAGGGGTACCTTGTTGTAAGGTCCTTACAATAAGGATCCTAGGATGTAGGATACTATACTAGGGCCCCCCTATTTTCGGAGACCCATGTGGGGTTTCAGCTTGTTTGAGGATCTTAAGGCCATTGCAAGGTCTCTTCAAAAGCTAGATTGGTATGGGGCCCCGAATAATTCGCAAAGGTCATTGTGGCAGTGTAGCAAAGAAACCCCACACCACCCATTCAGGCACCTATATTCGAGACCTTGTGGCTGGGCACAGGGGGTCTCGGGAGCCAAAACTCTGGTGGAGAGGTAACACGGAAGGTCGTAAGAGGTTGGGCTAGCAACATTTCTCAGGCCCCCTGTGGCGCCTCGGCTGTGCAGATGTGAGAGTTGAATTTAAGAGTCAAAGAGATCTTGGACTCAGCTTGCAAAGCCGTAGAGCTCCCTCTCGCAGCCACCTGCAGCATTATGGCAGCCCAGGCGCCCAGGGCTGCCACAGTGAGAGCCCTGACGGCAGCTACACTGCGGCTTGGCGTGTCTTTAAGACGAGTCCTGAAGCCATGATCCACAGGTGATGTGGTTGAAGATTTCAGGTATTGGCTTAGGGTTAGGATTTGAGATTGAAAACTTCGAGGACATGTTGATCGATTTTGCTACAACCGTATAGTAAGTCATATACTCCAAAACACTGTTCGAATCATTCAGGCCCCTTGTTGCTATGTTAGGGTAGATTTTTGCTGGTTGTTCTTGGCGGAGAGCTCAGAAGCCTCCTCGTGCAAGAATAACTAGAATATGTTTTGTGCGATTCGACTATAAGCGTTGGGACTGCAAGGAGATATTTTATGCGCTTAACACACCTGTGTAATGTTATCACGACTTGCACGGTCGAGAGTCATTTTACTTGCAGCAACCGGCTCCTTAACCGCTCCCGCCAGAATCGAAAAACATGAAAGATAACCTGATCCTAGATGCCTAGATGCCCAAGATTCGAAAGGCCCGCCAACAGCCCCCGCTTCGAACAGAGAGGTTCGCCATTCATCGGCAGGTCCCGGACTCGGGGCTCAGGGTTTAAAGCCCACTATAGGACTTGCGGTGCTCCTAGTATGAGACACGGGCCACTACTGATCGCCCACTTCTGGCTCATGAGTCGGCAGGGACCTCTGCCTATCCACGGGGGCTTGCCGTCAGCCGCTTAGGCATCCATACTTGCAGTAGCTTTAAACGCAACGTGAGCCTACAATATCCCTGGATCTTGAAAAGAAGAGAGCACTTGGGTTCCAAGGGGGCGAAGATTAGGGCCTTAGCCATTTGGGAGTGCCCAGGGTGCCCAGCTAATTGGGCAATATCTTGAGGAAGGAATAAACCCTGAGTGACTTTTGAGCTTGCGAGTACGATTCAAGGTAGATTCCTCGATATTTGGGGGTCTGTGGGCAGAGGCCCCTCGAAGGCGCAGCTGTAAGCCAGTGAAGGTTGCCGGTGCTTTGCATCTAAGATACAAAACTAAGGCTTAGCCAGAAAGCCTGAAGATCCTACATGCGAAGTTTAACGGAGTTCCGGTGCTTTCCATGAGCCCTGGCGGCTTGAGCTCTGGATGCAGACTTGTGCAACAGCTTCTGAAACCAAAGTCGTGGAAGGCGTTGTATACAGACATCTTACGCGAGCCGCCCTCCGGCAACTCCTTACATGGATCTCTCTGGACTATCGGGGAGTTTCCGAAAATAAGTGGTACCGTATTTTCGGGTCCTTATAATAAGGATNNTCCCCTATTTTTGGAAACCCCCATAGAGGTAATTCGATTTCCATGCTCCGGACACATGAACTCCTCACTCATGTTCTGAAAGTTTTCCCTGGACAGCTGTGCCCCAGCGTGAGACAGACAAGAACTCGAAGTAGAGAATCTGAGACGAATATTACAAGAGCCATTACCAACTTAAGCGTCTTATGAGCATGATGCCACCATTCCTTGAGGCTGTTCCGTACCGAGAGGCAGCTAAGATGGCACTTCTCTCCCCTGTCCTACATATCCAGAGCGAGATGCAGGAGCTGCGAGTGGTGATGCAAGCGCCACTGAAGAAGAAGCTGGAAGGCAATGGCCGTCAGGTGTCTTTTTGGCATAGCCCTGTTCAAGAGCGCCTGCTGTTTGTACTTCGGGATGTTTGGAGTCCTTTGCATTCTGAAATCACGCGTGACTATTATGGCAGTTGGCAAAAAAGGTGGAGCTCGCCAGCTCAGGTGCTCTGACTCTTTGGACCCCGAAGCGTCAAGTCCAAAATCCCCAAATTCCACATTCCTCAAACACGAAACCCTAGCCCTAAACCCTAAAC
>CAJNDV010033741.1:0-53081 GCA_905221635.1 Symbiodinium sp. CCMP2456 | reverse complement strand
ACCCTAAACCCTAAACCCTAGCCACACCAAGCCTCGAAGTCCAATCCGCGAACATGACACCAGGCTTTGCGACGCTGTCGAATCCCCAGCTTTGCAGGACCTCTAAAGAACCGCGCTTCTGCATTAAGGGATAGGGTTTAGGGTTTAGGGATAGTGAACTCTCTGAATCCTGTTTTCAACATTTGCAGCGCTTTCAAGCCCAATAGGCTGCAACCCCTCAACCTCGGAGCTTCAATCCAAGAGCTCTTGAAGAAAAAGGCAGCTTCACGCGAAGTCCTTGCTGCAGCTTCCGGAATCCAGCCTCTTATGCTTCTTTATATGTGACTTTCTTGGCTGGCTGTCCCTTACGGGCCCTTGCAATGAGATACCGGAATCCTGGTCTTGTGGATGGATACTGGGGGTCCCGACACTCATTCGGCGTTTCTAGGGTATCGATTAAGTTTACGGCCTACGCCCGAACCAAGCCCCACTCCATTATCCAAAGTGGGGTCGAAACAAAAGGGCTCCTCGGCATTGCCCATAACTGACGGCCCCGTCCTGACAGGTGAGTAAGCTGTCGCTTCAAGATTCAGGAACCGCGAGAGGTTTAGCTGTGCTTCTTTCAACCTCGGCATCAGCATCATGGCCCCAGAATAACCTGGTAGCTTAGGCGACCTTACGACCTTGTCTGTGCTTTGTCGTCCCACCAGAACTCAAGTAATTAGTAAAAGACCCTGAAAGCAAGGCTTGGAAGAGTCGATATCCTGAAGCACCTACAAGCCGACGAGAAGGAGCCTCTGTTCGCACGCGGCATGCCCTGGGGCCTCCTAGGAGGATCATGGGACTTAGTAAGTAGGGTTATAACTAAGATAACTATACTTATACCCCCAATTAAGGGACTTATAACCTTACTTACTAAGTCCCATGATCCTCTAAGTAGGAGGATGAAGGGACTCCGCAAGCCCAAGTTGCTGAAATCTTGCCAGGTCTGAAGTCAAGCGTTGAAGGAGCAGGACACCTCGTAAAAGCTTCCGGCTCCTAGCACGCGGGCCATCCTTTGCACACGAACCCTTCTAAGAAACGATTGACCTACTTATCCGGCTTAGGCCGTAATGAAGCACCCAATTCAGGCCTGTCATCCTGAGCAAAGCAATTTGTGCTGTCACTGACTGGCGGAGTTGGTCATGAGTGTGAGGTGTGTTTCTCTTGCATGGCTCCCTTGCAAGTGTTTGGATTGGTAGGGTAGGACTCGAGAATCACAAACCGTCACTTGTGGTGGAACAGCTGGTCAGTTGCTCCACGGTTTGGTGGTTTGTCTACTTAGAGGATCATGGGACTCAGTAAGTAGGGTTATAACTAAGGTAACTATGCTTCTAACCCCAATTAAGGGACTTATAACCTTACCTACTAAGTCCGATGATCGTCTAAGTAGTGAGGGTGTTGGCGCTTTGCTCCTCGGGTGCTTGAGAACCCAAGAAGCCAGGCGATGCTTGCAGATGCGCTCATTGAGCCCGCAGCCCAGAAAGCCGACATGGGAGTTTCCGAAAATCGGGCTCTCAGGCTATGTAAGGGCTTTCGAGGGTCGATGAATATCGGGCTCAGCTTTTCTCGAACACTTTGGGTTCGAATGTTGAGGCTGTCGAGAAACCGGAGCCGTCGGAGCAAAACGGGCTCCAACCTGGGGAGGCAAAAAGGGATATTGGCTTTTGGAATCGTAGGAGCCTCTTCGGGCTTCTCCTGTGAACACTCTACAGCACTTAGCTTCAGACCCCACGCTACAAGGGTTCTTCTCCTAATGGCCCACAAAATCCCAGACCACAAGTCTTAACCCTGACCCTTCGCCTCCAAGCCCGGACCCAAGAGGCTTAGCTATCTGATTGCCGCGATGTTCCAGGTTCTCTTCGACTACAACCCCTTTAAGCCCAAAGTCCCTTTTGCCAGAAGGCCATCATCATTCTGTCCTAACCCCCGAGACCCGCGGCTTGAACCCTACCAGAGCGAGCGACCCCCCCCCCGGCAAACACCAACAACTTATGAGCTCTATGGCATTGCCGGAACCAGAAGTTCGAACCCGAGGCGGACATTCTACAAGGGCGAGACCATCATACAGCGTGGCCCTTGGCAGGATATGTGATTCAGCGCCATCTGGGATTTAGGACTTTAGGGTCTAGGTCAGAGGATTGGTTGAAGGGATTCAGGGCTCAGTGCATTGCAGTCCCCGCTCCGAAAGAGGGGTATAGGATTCCGGGTCTTGGGGCTCTAGGATTTGGGGTCATGTTCGCTTCTGAAGGTCCGAATCTTCATGGCTACTTTGTCCAGGTTCAAACGAGCATCCTACATTCCGAGTCCGTGTTCGGGGCCCTTCTTTCTGAAAGGATGATATCCCAACATCATCCCTAGTATGCTAGATTGCAGTGAAGCACGTAAGTAATGAAGTAAGTGAGACAGCTCAGCTCGCCACCACGTCATCGAGATTCGAAGAGGAGCCATCCCCGGGGCCATCTTGCAAGATACGCTTGAAACCGACACGAGAACCCGAAAACGACGCCCTGTAGAATAACGTTCTGTAAATCTTCAAACTGCGGTGAGGGGTTTACATGTTAGGCTCGGGGTGGGCAATTTCTGGAAAAATGAGGCCCAAGTGCCCCCTAGCAGCTTTGCCTGAACCCTTCCTAACGAGTGCATTTAGACGTGCACTGCTCGAGGCAGGGCGAGAAAGGCGATACCTTCTACATCCTCTACGACGGGCAGGCCATGTGGCATCATCAATGTGGTTCGAACGCTAACCCTAAACCCTAAACCCCTAAACAGTGTCCGAGTTGCGAGAACGTAAACCCCTAAACCCTAAAGGTCTTCGTGTGCTCAAGGTCTGGGCTCCTGCTCGAAATCCGCCGCCCGAGAGAGCAAAGTCTTGAGGGCTCATGGCCCAGAGTTTACAAGACCTCGATGAGAGGCTAACCTAGTCAAAGCTGGAAATATGGGGGCCTGAATAATTCCTATATTATTTTGGGGGCTCCTTAGTACAGTATAATGGTCCGCAAAATCCTCTTCTTTTTATTCCTCAATTATTAAGGCTCTTATTCTGGGGGCTCCTTATTGGAGTATCATGGCCCGCAACATCCTATTCTAATTCTTAAGGCCCCTACATGAGAGGAGCAGCTCCTGGCCCGGACTCCGTATCTGCCAGGTTTCTGTCCTCGTCGACAACCAGGAGGTTGCAAAGCTTCAGGGCGCAAGACGCTCAAAGACTACTCTGGGCTTTGTGGGTGGGGGGCGGGAAGATCATAAGATCTTAAAGAATACTGGCTCAGTTTGAGCCCTCTGGTTTTTTTTTTGGAGGGGGGGGAGGGGGGGGGCGCTTAAGGTCATAAAGTCATATCTTATAAAATGTGGGGCCCAGTATGGGGGCCAGAACCAACATTCGAAAGGGCGTAGAATGACAGAACAAAAAGCAGCGATACCCAGAAATACAACCTGACAGAACAGGTGGAAAAATTATCACTGTGGCGTAAGTTTTCTTAGCCAAGAGAACCAGGGTTGAGGTCTGAAATGCTTTCGCAGCCCGACTAAGAGACCCCCGATTTTTGTTACGTTTCTTGAGCCATCTAATCAATCCGCTGCATGATTGCGCGGGTGTCTTGGGAAACCTCTAAGCCATGGCAACATGCCAAGACCGCCGACACCAATGCCAACTTCTTTGGGGAGAGGGCGCTCCTGAATGCCTGGGCCCCAACGTGTGGCTACAGATAAGCTTCCCAGCGCAAGCAAATCAGGTTCAAACCGGAATCCGAAAGCCTTTAAACCCTCAACTCTGACAGCCTCTTCCAAAGCCAAGCCCGCAAAACCTTCCAACTCTTGTTTGGCCGCCAACCACGAAAGCATGGCTTTTACTGCCTAGCAGCCTGCAAAACCCTCCAGAGATCGCTCCGCAATTCCTGTCCCGAGTGTTGTATACCAAAGGGCAGAAAGCACCTTGTCCGGTTTATGCGGATCGTAGTCCTAGGTGGGCTCGGGCTCTTCATCACTAATAGCATTCTTCCCACAGTGTCCTACAGAAACACACGCACACACACACACGTGTATGTATATATAATTATATATAAGTATATATATATATATATATGTAGACATGTGGATAAAGCCCATCGAACCTTCTGATAGCTTGAAACCCCTCAACCCTCAGCCCAGATTGCGCCTCACAGTGAGACACTACAGGTCCAACAAGCTCAGGATTTGGCTTCTATCTCAATGTGGTACTTAACAATTCTTGCTAGCATGAGGGTCCGTTTCAGAAGGGTCCCCCGACGCTTCCGGAGCCGAGGACGAACCCCGGGCAGCCACCATTGTGGCCAAGAGCGACAAGGCTGGAAGCAAACTGCAGAACCGACTAAGATAGGTGGTATATAGTGTAGAGTATGTAACTGGAATGAGATATTATATATATATATATACACACACAGTGTGTGGTGTTTGTCTGTCTGTCTGTCTGCCTGTCTGTCTGTCCGTCTGCTTGTCTGTCTGTCTGTCTGTCTGTCTGCCTGCCTGTCTGTCTGTCTGTCTGTCTGTCTGTCTGTCTGTCTGTCTGTCTGTCTATTTGTTTGGCTGTTTGTCCGTCCGTCGGTCTTCTTGTCTTGTGTTGTCTTGTCTTGTGGTTTATCTATCTATATATGTATGTATGCATGGTTTTCAACCGTGGGTCGTCTGGATGCAACACCTGGAATTCTGACTGGTGGCTGGGGGTAGAAAGCTGAGTCCAGCTTGGCCGGTTTGCAAAGCTGATGCTTGTAAGTTGACTGACGGCTGGGGCGATGTGATTGTGCCTTGACGAGCTGCAGGAAGACAGAAAACGAGCTTTTGAGAAGAGTATGGTAGAAGACAACGCTGTCGGCAGTGTGCGATGCACGCGTTAGGTGTGCTGCATGCTCTCGTTCTCTCGTTGTGTTGTGGCCGAAGTGCTGTCTTGACGAACAGTTGCTGGTGCGCAGTTGTCCTCCCTAACCTTCGCCTAAGTTTAGAGCGCGAGTGCTCAAAATGTATACATGCAGTGTAGAACGGTTGACGAAGAATATGCGAGAAGGCGAAGGCTTAGCCTGAACAGCCTGAAGATTAGCAATCGTCCTTTGGGATTTTTCATAGTTTTGCTACAAAGAAAGACGCTGCACAGCCTTGTTTACTGTTTGAGGCCCCTTTTCTGCGTATGTTTGGGGCAGGCAAGGCCTCGACACCCTTAAATCCTGAAGCCTTGTTCCATTGCCCTTTTCAGCTCCATCTCACCTTGATCCGATTCAGGTCATGGTTCTGGCTCTTGATCGCCGGGGACTTTGTGCTTCCCGCATGGGGCTTCTGCGGTTTAGGGTTCAGTGCTGGTTAGCGCTGCTGGGAAGACGTGCTTTCTGGGATGTTTTCGCTAGTGGAGAGACGGATGCGAGCTTTGAGCCTTTTCTTGGCAGGTGAGATGGGGGTTTTGGATTGCAGGTCTCAAGACGATGCGCCGTGAGTCCCACCGCGCACTTGGTAAAGGGTTTCAAGAAGGGCTTTTAAGAGCAGAGGGGCCCAGCCGCTTTCTGCCATTTTTCAGTTTCCGTCTCCATTGTGCTCCAAAGCTTCAACGCTCCCCGGCTCTAGGTGAGCACTTCCTGATGGTCGTGCGGGGCGCTCGGTGTAATATAGGGGCCTGAATAATTAGAATAGGGTCTTTGGATCTATTATACCATAATTGCAATAGGGAACCCCCAAAATTGTATTGGTAATTATTTAAGCTATCAGGAAGTCAGGGAAGGGCAAGGACTGGTTTCAACTTTGGCGCAAGTGTGCTGTCTTGGAGTGCGATGCACCATCCTGTTGCTGTGCTCCGAACGAATATGACTGCTTTTCTGTCAGTAAGATTACAGGGAGTACTCATAAGGACTACTCTCGAGACATGGTTATGTTGACTGCGGTATCATATATGGCTCTTGCCGTAGGTTCCACGAAGCCCAAACAACTGCACATGTAAAGAAGGTTTTAAGGGGAAGGCCCGTGGATTACCTAGACGGAAGATCGCAAGCCCAAAAGCGCACGATGGCCCCTAAACCCTAAAACCCCCAATGGGACATCTATGACACATGCAACAGCAGAGAGCTGGTAGCAAGCTCAGACTCTCTAGCGCCATGCCTGCTGAGTGCGAGGGTGTGAGTTGAAAACCCCCAATGCCCCGAAGCACTACACCAGGAACCCAGATCAGCTGGTCCATGGTTTGAGCACCGCACTGAGACGGATTAACTCCGTGAGGCCATCGGTCCGGGTGCTAGATATGCCGACGGTGCACAATACCGCGATGCACCATATATCACAAGAACATGCCCTACGTACAAACCGTTGAAGGCAGAATTCTTTAGCAAGGGCTACTCGTCTCTGTCGGCGATTCGGAGGAGGGGACACTCGTAACTCCCTTAGGGTCGCTGAAAGAACACAGGATGAAAGCTTCTGTTGTCATGTGTTCAGAATCCCAGGCAGTCCTTTCGAGCTTATGCAAGAAGGGGGATTCGGAGGTGTAGAATCACGGGTCAGGGTTTGAGATCTAGGGTTTAACCCTTGAAGCTTTAAGCTCAACAGCGTGGATTCATGGTTCTTTGCCAGTGGGGTTCGAAAACCCTAAACCCTAAACCCTAAACCCTAAATTCGAGTGTCTAAAAGGCCCGAAGCACGCGGTGAGCTACGACCTGAAGGCCCTGCAGTACAAGGGCCTTTTGGGCCCGGCCCTCACTTGCTTCGGAGCGCCCTTTCTGAATGCATTCACTTAGTCTTCTGTTTGTTCTTACTGTTATTGATTGTTTGTTTATGGTTATTATTGCACTGAATATTCTTATCATTATTTTTAGTCCTACCTGCTATCCTTTCTGGATTTACGGCTCTCCTGGAATTCAGGTTTAGGGGCATGGGGCGGACTTTGCAGTGGTGCATCTCTCCCATACTTGAGATGAGAGTGTGCTGAGGCTCCTGTCGGATGTCCGAGTGCGTGTGAGCGATAGGGCGGGCTCGGGGGCTCGAAGGTTTTTGGATTTTCTGGGATGGTTCAACGCACTTGGGTTTTAAAGTGGTTTTTGGCATGCCTTGGAGGTAAGGGGCTGTTTGGAGTTTCTTTTCGGGGGCCGATCATTGACACGAATATTTTCGAATACTTCCTATTAAAGATGTACGTACCGCCAGATGCCCCCAACCCTATTCTAGTGAAGGCCCCTTAGAGTAAAGCTTTCACGCCGTCGGGGTTTGGTAGGGATTGAACTGAGGCTACCAATAGGGGACTTTCCGAAGAGTTGGGGTACCTTATTTTAGGGTCCTTATAATAAGGATCCTATTATTTAGGGTACTATATTAGGGTCCCCTATTTTCGGAAACCCCCAATAGGGCTCGAGGATCCATGGGCTTTTGTACGTGGTACTTGCCGCTCTGCCGGCGCGGGTAGAGGATGCCTGTGTGGCTCTTGAGAAGACAAAAGACATCAGCTTCTGGGATAGACGCCTTGAAGACCTTCTTTGGCATCATTCAAAACCACAAAAGCTTTCGAGCATGATGGTTTTCTGAAGCCTGGGGAGTAAGACTTTGAAGTCTTGAGTTCGGTGGGAGGAATGCTTTCGGGGCTTGGACTTCAGCGCAGTTGGTTCGCGGGCCTCTGAGGTGGTGCTCGCAGTGCACACCCCAAGGTTCAAAGTATACGGACTCAAAAACCCTTCCTCAGACATCGTAGCTGCAGCCCTAAGCACTCGGGGGGGGGGGGGGAACCTTGCATCATGAGGATATGCTGAGCTATGCTGAGGTTGTGGCGGTTTCGGAACCGTCACACTGCGCAAGCAAGGGCCCCGGTGGAGAGAAGGGCAAAAAGCTCAAGGAAACAAAGCACGAACTACTTCGACATCTTGTAGTAGGGAGCGAAAAAAGGGCTTCTATAAGGACCCATTCGGGCTCCACGTGCATTCTGCAAGGAACTGTCTTCAAAGATCACAACAACAGCATGGCGTAGGTCCCATACTGTTGGGTCAGGGCCCCGTGCAGAAGAGCAGTCCGCAAGAACAATTCTTCGGCCTTTTGGAACAGAGACCGTCCCAATGCCAAATAACTTTGTTAGCATTTTCAGACGATCCTCACCTGGCATCTCTGTTTTGCCAGTCATCACGGCTCAGAGCGAGGAGCTCAATATTGATAAGGCTCCGTCTCTCAGCACAAAGCAGCCTTGCGAACTTGAGTTTTCAAGGGGTTCGGCTGTGAGCTGGTGTGCAACCCGGACTGTCAATTCGGGTATTCTTCAGCGGCAAGGTTATGTCGCAAGCCAGGGCCACTTGCTTTCATGGCAGGCAAGTTGCTTTCGGATCGCCTGAAGTGGCCAGAACACACAAATCAACCGTACGTACAGCTACTTCTTCCTGCTGCTTCCACAAGTGATGTAGTAGATGTAATGTATCTTCTTGGCAGTGCGGTAATCAGCCATTTGTGGTTTTGGTGGTTGACGCTGTTGGCACCACGCCCCAAGAAGGTGCACGCTCACGGGCAACCTTTTTGCCTTGAAGACGCTCTCCAAAGGCCAGGGTCGCCAAGTTGATACCATAGGGGGCTTCAATAGTTACGTATACTATGTTGTGGGCTCCTTATTATGATTATAGTATAATGTACCCCAAAGCCCTATTCAATTATCAAGGCCTACATTACCGCTCGTTCCCGAAAGCCGCCTTTGTGATCTGTGCCGACTTAGGGGCCTGGAGGCTCCAACATGGCCTGGTCCTCACCTGAAAATCTTCACCCGCTGCACAGGCTACATCGTCCAGCAGCGGCCATGGGCCCAGTGCTGTCAACGACTCACTCCTTGATTGCATGCTCATCAGATACCACAAAGGGAGTGAGGTTCCAAGTTTGGGACCACTGCGATGATCCCACAGAGAGCTTCCTCCTTGATCGACGGAGCTTGAAAACCTGAGACAGGGGTCGCCGGCATCTCATGTCAAGGTGTGTTACGGTGGCAGCCACTCTGAACCTCAAGCCTAGCCTATCCGCAGAAGTTGGCAATTAAAAGAATGAGCGGCATAGCCTTTGCGCCTGCCCTGAAGCCTGCATGCCACGGCATGATGCATTCCAGCCTTGACGCTCTGAGTAAGTCCCGGAATCCGAGACCCACGATCGCGGGATTAAGAAGGTGTTGAGCGACGAGTACTAAACACCAGACCATTATGCCCGGCAACAGGCAAGAACTCGCCGTCATGAATGAGAAGCAGATTCTCCGCATGACCAACAGCCCCTTCATCGTCCGGTTGGCTGCAACCTTCAACGGTGCCGCTGGTTTGTCTTGAACTTCATGTTTCAGGATCCGGGCGTGCTTTATAAGGCATACACGATCAAACCTTTCCTGCGAGCGGGTAGAAGACATGGGCCGACACGTTGGTTGGCCTGGTAAAAACATGAACACTTCGCGGCAACCCACATTTAACCGAGTGTACTTTGTTCCGAAATCCCTTTAACTTATTGGTTGTGCCCGCTTGCCAGTCTTGCTACTCCGTGAAGCTTGTTCCCGGGAAGTACTCCGGGGTGAATAAAGCAGACAGCTGTTGGGCGAGATGAAGGTTGGTGGGAACCTCAAAACGGAGGCCCAAACGCCCCGGCTTTCCACCGAAGCTGGACACATCCGAGTTTCGTCCGCCTCTTTGGCCGTCAACCCTGAAGCTAAGACCCGGAAGCCAGAGCCACAAAGCATCAGCACAGGGAGCTGCATCACTAGTAATAATCTCCAGAAAACATCCAAAAAAGCAACGTCATCGCAAGGCCCCTACGAAGCCCTCCTTTAAATAGAGAAGCTCCTTCTAATCATCTCGGCTCCTCGGTTAAGCCAAGAACGACCAGGCCCTGAGCCCGAAAACACTGGGGGCACCAAGCCCAGAAGCCGCAAAATGCACAACAAAGCCACATTCAGCAAAAACACAACGCGCCACCCTAAATTCTAGTCAGTCCTCCGTAGAACCCTGGTGTAATCATCAAGGCTCGTAGAATAACCTCGTCGCCAGAATTGCAGTACTTGCACTTCTTGCTGGAGCCGGAAGCTCAGTCCAACCCGAAGCAGCAAGGCAGAAGACTCAGTACAAACCCCTAGGATCGCAGCTTAAACTACATTGCCTCAAGACAGTTTTCGAGAGAAGGTGACTCCGAACCTAGACCCCAAGTAGTCGGAGAGACTCGGTGCTTTTTGCTTTTCGGGCTTAAGGGTCAAAAGTTGTTCAGACCGCCTGTCCCCAACATTGCCCTGAGCCAGGCTCCCTCTTGGGTTACGATCTCCCAATACGGAAGTGTATTCCGTCGAGCTTTCAGTTTAGCCTTCCGTTCTCCGCAGGCTGCTAGCAAGGCAGAGACTCCGGATGTAGGGCCTTGAGGCTTTCAGATTTTCTGAACTTTGGGTTCAGGATTTCAAGGTTTGGCTGAGGGACATGTCCCAATGTGGGGCCTCACTTCCACCACGGATCCATGATGAGGCCAGCCATGGGTGGGGACCTTTTTACGGCGCCGGGCTTACATACCGACCACTTGCTGTAGCTTTGCGGCCTGTGAGCTTGCCGTTACGCATTGTTGTTGAAGCTATACGAGGGTCTCCTCGGAACAGTTTCAGAACTGCACATTTGGCAGTTCCTAGCTATGGTTTGTTCCAGGATACCAAAACTGGGCAACTCTATTGACAGAGCTGGCTAAAAAAGTGCAGAGAAAATGGAACAACAAAGCCATGCTCGCTTTCCAACTTCGTGCTGCAAGGTATTGATCGAGGTCGCTCCTCTTGCAGATGCTTTTTTTGCTTACCCTGAAATCCTAAACGCCCTTTAACGAGACCCCTGAACCCGCCTGTGTCGCTGCAATGGGCCTGGGTGTAGCCTTCGTGTCACCTTCCTGCAACTCCCGGGCCGAGATACGCTAGACAAACGCACACCTCCCGTGGCCGGGTTAATTTATACACACCCGGAACTGAAGCCTTGGTTCCTGAAGCTTTTTCAAGCCTCAACCGCTTACTACACGGCTTTGAAAACTTTGTTGTCCCGTAGTGCTTCCCAAGAATTTATAGTACAATATACCCCGAACCCGTAGAACACGTATTCAGGCCTTTGCGGTTTGATCCTGTAAAACCTCGAACCACCCAGGTCTACTCCAGAAAACCCCTGCATGGGTCGGCGCCCCATGCGCGCTTCTATGCCTTGCCCCCGGCTGCGGTGCGGTTCCTTTGTTGACAAGTAGGGATTTGGCATTCAGCTAGGTTTAAGGCTTGAGGTGTCCAGAAGATGTAACACGACTGCGACACCGGCACTGTGACCACGACCCATCATCATCGTCATCATCATATCCAAAACCAACACCATGGCACATCAGCAGCACCGCCTCCAACAAAGACTCAGCAGTTCACAATGCCACTGCACTGTCGTCTTCCAAATCCTCAGGCCTGTGGCCATCATCATTTCGATCATTTTCATGCCCCTTATCATAACTTAATTATTCATCCTCCTCATTCTCACGGGTCATCCTACTAGAAGTCCTCTTGCATGCCTTCATTGCTATAGCAATGCTGCGTTGGACCCCACTTCAGGTTCCCACATCGCTCACGCATAGTAGGCTTCTAAGCCGGTTCTCTGAAGGCTTTTACACTAGGAACATGTCCAAGAGAACCCGTCCAGCTGAGTCCGCTTGTGTCATCCGGGCGTTTCAGCACCTACACCAGCGGCACATCATCTACCGCGACATGCAGCTTGGCAGCATTGCAGTGGGCTTGTGGGGTTCGTATTCGGGATTGGAAAACAGCCGGGAAAGGAACGTGTACGGACAGGTGGCCCTTGGCAAGGACTACACTTGCAACACGGGGTGTGTTGCATAAAGGGGCCCGACACCACGCGCCCAAGAACTGAGCTGCCCCAAACCGAACTCCCAAGCTGCCTTCTACTTTGAGCCTTCCTTGTCGTCAGCAAGGAAGCCCGAGAACCTCCTCTTGGACTCGCAGGGCTACTGCAAGGCCTGCATTCTGTTGGGGTCCTTCAGTTCGGCTGTGGATTTCCTGGGCCTCAATCCTATAAGGGCAGCAAGGATCTCAAAATCCCTTTGATCTGCGCAATCCAGGACACGAAGGCATGCTGCCGACATTTTCCCGTTAAATCCTGCCCCTAAGACCTCCGAACCTGTCGTGGCATCAGCCTGATTGAAGAAATGTGCGTTCTTGGGTTCAAGATGCAAGCATTCCACGCTCGTCCCTGTTGGCGGTGGCCTCGTGCCCGTGACCGCTCCTGGCGCACCACATGACTCCATCTGCAAACTTATACGTTTCCTGTCTCTTGAAAATCATAGCAGTACAGCCAAGAGCTCTTGATTTCCAGGTGACCGACTTCGGCTTAGCGAAGTTCGTCATCGGCTTTGAGCTGAGGATGGCTGTTTACAGAGAAGTGGAAATCAAAACTACTCGGAGATGACGGGTTTGGATATGGAATTTCAGGATTTGGGCTGAGGGATACCGGGCTCATGCTTCTTGGGGTCTAGGGCTTAAGGCCTAGACACCAATAACATCCACAAGAAAGCTCCGAATGACATCGACGAAAAGTCGTATTTCCACACGGTGCTCACGTTGTGGGTTACTCGTCAGTGCGTCTCTGACGAGGAGCAGAGGGAAACCCGAGCCTTCAAACCCGGAAATAATGGGCTTGACCTGTTAGTGCCAAGCCTTCTGGGGATTCAGGGTCCGATCCGGGGCCTAGTATACCCCAAACCCTGAACCACCGTCATCTCTTCATTGGGAATCATTTTGCGGAAGGCTCGGGCTTTCAGGTCAGCTCTTACACGCTGCATGCTGTCAACATGGCAGTCAAACGCTCAAATCCCAAAAACCCTAAACTTCAAACCCTGAAGCCCGCAGCACCGAAGCAACGAAGGGCCTGATCCTTAAGCCTCAAGCGAAAGCTGTAAGAATTCCAGGCGATGCCTTTCCTGTCCTCTGCAAGGCCACACCTACACAACTTGCGGCACCCCGGAGTACTTCGCACCCGAAATGGCCTGGCGGCCCAGGGCTGGAATGTTGGGCTGATCAGGTTTAGCGAAGTGGCAGAAAGGGTCAGAGTACGGAACATGGGAGCTGCTTCTACCACGGAGGTACGCAATGACATTATCAACAATCGTAGCAAGTGCAGAAGAGTAACAACAGAGGCATGGCAGTATTAGTCTAACCGGGTGGCTAAATCACCATAGTAACTGGAAGCTACATGCTGCGAAGGAACCCCTAGACCCAGCATGCGTACACACCTCTTGTAGCACAGTAATACACAGTACCTGTGAGCGTGAACACATACCTCTGGAGACCTGCGCATAAATCTGTACAGGTGTATAATAAGTGGCACATGCGTAGAAGTGAACACAGATGGTTGCATAGTGCTGCAGTCCTATGTGACGAAGGCGCAGTTGCGTATCGACAGACATGAACAGGCATACTTACACGTTGCGAATGTGCAGATGTAAGCACAGGTATAAACAAACACCTGCACACCAGGACATGTGCAGAAAGATAGGTCAATAAAACAAGCAGATAGATAGATAGATAGATAGATAGATAGGTAGATAGATAGATAGATAGATAGATAGGTAGACAGTGCAACCCTTACCTCGCAAGATGAGAAGTGCAAGCATACATGTGCCTGGCGAGCGTGCATGCATGCAACTACTATTCTTGAATATCTGTTTCGCCGCTATGTATTTGTCTACACTGAGTTTAGCTCTGCTTCTACTTACTTATAAAACCACACCACAGAAACAAAGTAGACGTGCATGTTTACGTACGTACAGAAAACAAGTATACAAAGACCTAGACATCAAGATGCATGTAGTGTAAGGTACTGTGATTGGAACGTGATGCGATGCGATCTATCTGTGTGTGTACACATGCACATACCGAGGTTTTGCATGTGGGCCACAACTCCGCAGCACCAGCCCAAGAGCTGTTGGAGGTATGCTGGTTGGTCGTTCGGCTTTTTTGGGGCTCTGGGTTCCTTGGGCATGGGGTGTTTGAATTTCGAGGTCTGATTCTGAGGTTTAGGAGTTTTGCGGGGGTGGTGGCCAACGCTTGCTCCGGCGGTGCTGCTGATTTGCTTTGCACCGCATGCTTTTCGAGACCTGCAACAAGAGGTTTGAAGTTGCAATTGAGGTTAAGAGGCTTTGCGCATGGCCTTGGGAAATTGTAGAACCGCTACCTTAGGGGATCCTCCGATGTGATTTCTCCTTGTGGGTTTATGCGCAGAAAGCAAGGTCGGTATCCTTTGTTCAGGAGCGTTTGCCGGGGTTTTTTTTGAGAAGCGACCTCGACAAAGCCAACAGGTTGAATGAGGGTCGTCCCAGAAAGCAAGGGCAAGGGACATATCCATATCTAGGGCATACAGCGCTTGTCTTTGCGATTGATTCGTGTTGGGGTTATCAGGTTACCAGACTGAGCGCAGTTGTCAGAAGCACATCTCAAAACTTCCGACCTGCAAAGATGCCACGATTGTCCGAAGGTGGACTGGTGGGCGCTGGGGGCATCTGCCTCAGAGACAAGAAGCGAGTCCCAGGGCATCGTTTGCAAAATGACTTCTTCGTTGCCATGGAGCTTCATAAGGCTTTAAGAGCATCCTTGGCCCCCTGGCTTTGGCCCCGTATGAAGTGCAAGAACTTGGACTGAATCATATGAAAGCAATCAACTTGAGTTTGTTGAACTTCCATCCAACCACTTGAGCCCACCATGTCCCCCAATGCTCGAAACGTCACACACTGGCCACCTCCTCGTGTTTTCGCTTCAGGTCCTGATCTACGAGTGTATGACGGGTGACACGTGCAGAACTTGGATGGGGCAGTCTCGTTATTCCCAGCACTACTGTAATGATCATGGGCATCCTTCCTTTAGTCGCATTCTTGCCTTTATACTACTGCCAACCTGACCGGCAAGACGGCCTAGCGGCAGGTCGACTTGCTGGCCGTGTGTGCCATTTCGTGCTACTGTTCTGAACATACTCGTGTGTAGCAGTTATTGTTCTGTGTGCTTGTCGTTATATCCCTGTTACCTGCTTGTTCTTGTTGTTAGTATGATGGCCGCCATCTCTTTTTCCATGCAAGCTGCCATGTGAGCTTCATGTGCAGACTTCAGAGAGGCATGGTGCCTGCCAGTTGTGGAGACATTTCAGGAAGTGCTGAGGTGCTCTACAGTAAGGCTGGAGTCGTCAGGAAAGACGTCCGAGCCTTGATCCCCCGTCTCTGCTGAGGCCTTTCGCGGCTTCGGAGCCGATTTACATCTTCCGACAAATTCAGGCTGGAATTCAGGCTGGCGGACTCTCTTCCAAAGCTTCTAACCTGTGGGTCGGAGACGTTCGAGGCTTCTCTTACGGCCCTCTCTTGCCCCGGAGTTCAGGTTATAGCTTACAACTTCCGGTCTCCGAAAGCAGATGATGCAAAGTGCAAGGGGCTTGGTTCACATCCTGAAAGCCTAGGCCTCGCATCTGAATCTGCAGTCCATTCAGCATAGGACTTTCTCGGGATGTGGGTTCGGCCTCAGGCCAGGGGCGGAAGCTTTGAATGAGGGTTCCCTTGGCAGCACATTCCTGCAGCAGCAAGAGGTCGTCGGTCGCAATTCTGCAAGGGTGCGGTAACTAGTTCAGCCCTTCCACTAAGCATCGACCATTTGCAATGTTGAACGAAGCCCGGTGTAGCTTGGTTTACGGAGTCCAGGCGTCCTGCCTCAATCATTCAGAAATCCTGGTCACAGTATCCCAAGTCCATAGATTTCACCGTGTTGTGTGAGGTCGTGAGGCCCGTGTAGGCTGCTCGATCCGTCGAAGAAGTCTCTGCAGAAGCGAATACTGAGTGGGGCATAAACACGGGGTTTGGGGTTTCGGTGTTTCAATGATCCTCCCCCCTAAAACCGCTTCTGTCGGAGATCGGCAGGCCGCTTATTTTCCGAGACCGATCGGGCCGTGGGCCGACTTGGTCAAGCAACTTTGCCACGAGGCGAGTGGCGAGCTGTGAGGCTTCAAAGGTCTGGGGCAGGCGGAAGAACGGTTTGGGGATGCTGGGGTTTCCGCCTTCCGGCTGTCACTGTTTAGGATGTTAGTTAGGACTTGCGGCATAACCTTCTTGGGCCTGTCGCAACGGTTTGGCCTGCTGATTTCGGCACCCCTGAGCTTCTCACAACCCTCTGACCTCTCTCTCTCGCTCTCTCTCGCACTTCCTCTGCGAGTTGTCCCGCTTGCTTGCGTTCACAAACCTCCTTCTTCTCTCAAACTTCTGCATGGCAGGGTGACATAAGCCAAGCAAGTACTTTAGTACAACTGCCGTTCATCGTCGCCCAGCAGCAGCAGCAGCAGTTGCATCAAGATCATAGTCGACATCACCTTGCAGCCACAGCATGACAAGCACAAGCACGAACACGCAAATAGAAGATACACATTCACTTCTACATGTAGAGGAGGGCGCATGGCTGTGCACATGCGTGATATGCATCTATGTATGTATGTATGCATGCATGTATGTATGTATGTATGTATGTATGTATGTATCGACGCACATGTCACACACAGAATGAGATCATGTTACGCTGTGTGAAATCCCGTTAGGTTGGATGTAAAGGATGTAAAGGATGTTGGGGTGCGTGCGATGCTTTGTGATAAGTTGAGGCCGCCTCGGAGCGCCTACCTATGCGGCAAGGCGGACTCGCCAACCTCGAGGTGAGCGCAAGGGGGCTTCCTTGGGGTCCCAAGCTTTTACGAATTAAGAACGATGTAAGTGATACTCATTTGGTTCTTCTACAAGGGCGAATACCTCAAGCATTTACGGCTTGGTTGTATTTCACTTTGTGAGTGTTGTCTGGAGCTTAGAGGGCTTTAGGGGCCTTGGGGCTTGAGCTTCAGCGTCTTGCGAGTTTTTGGGCTGAAGGTGTCTTGGGAGCTTGGAGTTTGGGGCTTGAGGGCTCAACAGGTTTATGATTCGGGTGTCCGTTCCACGCCGGGAAGCGCGTGCACGCCCGCCGTCCCAGTATTTACACACAATCCGCGTGGGGACTTCCGAATCCTCTTGCATCCCACCAGTACTTTGGGGAGAGTATTTCGGTGCTCTCCCGATGGTCTCGCATGGTTGTTGTGGTCGTCGTGGTGGTCCTCGTGGTCGTGGTCATCACCGTCGTCATGGTCGTTGTCGCACTGTTTCACTGTTTGGGGATGTGCATTGGCAACATCATTGGGAGACACTTTGAGCCTTTTGGCTTGCGTGTCGGATCTATGTAGCTTGGATCTATGTAGCTTTGTCTGAACTCTGTTTAACCGCAGCTGTTGAAGGTCGGCTGCAAACCCGAGCTGCTATAGCAATCCGGAAAATGAAGGTGACGACGAGGATGGCACGATGATTCTGATGCAAGTGATGTTAATGGTGGTCAAAGTCTCAAAGACGTACATGTTTAGACTGTCTGCGTGGCTTTGGGCTAGCATCGCCCTTTGAGCCGACCTAGCTTGCTGCACTGCTAAGTACACGTGTGATCTCTTCCTCTTTTCCGATCGCCGCCAGCAGTACAAGTTTCACTGCCGGCAAGAGCACTGTTCTTTCTGGCACAGACCGCGGTGGTTCTTTGTGAATCATAGGATGTCCTTTATGTTGGCATCTTGTTCTTCCCTCTGCGATGCGAGCTCATTCATTAGTTCACTTCAGACGCAGCAGGCCCATGAGTGGTACAGGGACTTCAAATGGGAGCAGCTCAGCGCACGCACCTTGAGCGCCCCGTGCTCCCGCGAGTCTCTGCGGCTTTTCGGATACGCCTGGTCTTGAAGAGGCCCTAACCCTTCACCCAGAGCTAGCCTTGAATATCAAGAGTTTAGGAATTGGGGATCTAATCCCTCAGCCCCTGTCCTTCAAGAGCCCCCCCGCATCCTAGGTCTCTCAGGAAAATCGCCTTGATGGAAACCATAAGAGTGATGGGCAGATATCGATACCAAACAAAAATAAACTTTGAGCATCGTAGTTGCGGGGTAAACAGCGGTCGTGGTGACAGATAACCGAAAACTTAGTTCATGCCAACAAGAGAGTTGTATCGGTAGGCTTGACTTGTGAGATTTGTAGTCAAAGCAGCAACAACACAGGGACTCCGGTTATGGCTTTGGGATTTAGGCCATTGTAGCTTTGTGCAATGCTACCTGTTGAGGATGGACGCCAGGGTCTGGGGCTCACAAGCAAGCCTTGCTTCAAGTTTGGGGTGCGTTCTGCGACTTGGGCATGCGTGTCCAACATGAAGTGTTGCAGGCCGAGCAGTTCATGGAACAAGCATCCGAAGACCCGCAACCCTCGGCCTTTTTGAGGTTTGACAACTGTTTATGCCTTTTTCGGGAAGCTGACACCCAACGTGAAACCGCCTCAAAGGACACAGGATCGCCATATCCTTGTGGTTGCGGGCCAGGTACATCCCCCCATCCGGATCCGAGAGCCTTGCCAACTTCGAAGTGCCGTGCTAAGCCGAAAGGAAGAGGATCTTGCGACCCTGGCTCGTTCGTATATGACAATACAAGGCTGTCATTGAATAAGATGCAGCACAATGTTGTGGTCTCTGGCTCCGCCTTATTTATCAGAAATCGGCGTCAATCTGAGTCATGATGTTTCTTACGTTGTTGGGCTTTGGCGTCGGGACCATCCCGAACGCAGTCATACTGATGGCGACGTTGGTGTTGGATGAGTAACGGCCACTAGCAAGTTGTAACTGTAATTGTTTTCTCACCATAGATGAGAAACCAACGCTCAGCCAGATGATGACAACAAACCCTTGTGAAACACAAGGGTACAACGGTACTTCGTAGATGTAGCAGTAGCAGTAGTCGGCAACAGTAATCAGAGCCATCGTCATCTTCGCCTTTACCGTCATCGCGACCACAAAGACCAACATCCCAATTTCATGAAGCCCTTAACCTATTGTAACCTTCCGAGTGCTGCTTTGGACGACTCTCTCGCATACTCACCACTGCAGCTTCGATCATGTGGGTTTAGGGCTTGTGTCAGACACACAAAGTGGCATCAGAGTGGCAAAGGCCTGCATCTGTTAGAGCTGCAAAACGGCTTGCGGACGCACCAATCCCTGAACCTTTATATATATATATATATACATATATATCATATATATATATATATATCATATATATATATATATATCATATATATATATATATATGCACTGTTGCAGGTTTCAGGGCGAGTTCGGGTCCCAGTGCTTTCCGGGTGGGAGAAAGCCGCAGGTGGAGCAGGTCGCCAGGCCGCCTTGCGTGGCCTATCGAGACCCAGGCCGTGCAATTCCCAGGGCATACTTAAAGGATCATGGGACTTAGTACGTTTTGGGGTTTAGGATCCTTTGGGTCCTGGGTGTAGGTGCTAGATTCCTGAGTAGTACCCTTTTGCCCTTTTTACTTTGGGGTCTCCTTATTCAAAGCCAACTATAGGAAAAAGGGTACCCTTATTATTTCGAGGTCACTAAGGAACCTAGTTAAAGGATCATGGGACTTAGTAAGTAGGGTAATAACTAAGGTAACTATACTTATAACCCCAATTAAGGGACTTATAACCTTACTTACTAAGTCCCATGATCCTCCAAGTAGGGGTCTGAAAGATCACAGAAGTCATGATTTCCCTCCTGTATTCTCGCGCACGCGCCGGCCTCGTTACTGGGGGCTTGAGTGCTTCGGCTCAGGGTACAGGGAGGCCTGAAGACTGGACTGGGATTTCGCATAGTTTCGAGGCTACGAGCTCCTTGCGCTTTGGGTCGTTTTTGAGGGCATGGCCATTCGCCACCTACCGTCTTACTCCACTTCATGAAATGCCAGGCGAGCAGGCGCAGTAGCAAGCGCTTGAGAGGAAATAATTCTGTTCCAGGGCTGAGACCTGCAGGCTAGTCAGATATATTCAAGTTCTGGCATGGGCTATTTCGTGCTATATCTGTAAACGGGTGGAAAGAAAGTTGCTGCCAACTGTACTAGTTTCTGTTATGCTGAGTGCTGGACTCCATTGTCGGAGTCCTTAGGCTACAAGCCCTCGTTTGAATATGTGACCCTCATAGCGTGGCGCACTTTGCACAGGGATTCCTGTTATCAGGGAACAGGTCCCAAACGGCATACGCTTGGCAAAAACCGGGGTGTCATCGGGACTCGTCTTCGAGCTGCCTTGAGAGGACTTGCCGCTCCAGGCTTCGGGAATGATTGACATTACGGAGTTTCCGAAGTGGGGAGGTAAGATTGATTGAGCAGGTACGAGGGTTTAGCGGCCGTTAGCATCGCTTTTTTGGGGGGCTGGTTACTTCAATCCACCTCATGCTTATGAAAGCGATGGAAACACAAATCGAATCCCGAAACACGAGAAATTGCGGCTCGAAGTTAGTTTTCTGTTTCCTTCTCGCAGTTTCGGTTGTGCTGTCCACTTGCACCTGAACCTAAAAAAACCCAAACCCATGCTCGGTTACCGCAGGCTGCCTCTAATTCCCGGATTGGCCCGTTTGGGCTCGGCTAGACGAACAAGACTCTTTCTGGCTATGCAGCACGGAAAGTGAAATCCCACTCTATTCAAACCTGTCCGTGTTATTGGCCAAGCCTGCTGCGGCAATGCATTCCCGGCTTGGCACTGCAGGCACTGGATGGGACAGGACCTTCCAAGATGTGCGAGGTCTGGCCCGCAGCAAAGTTGCAGGGTAGACAGCACTGAAAGACAAGGTCTATCTTGCAGTTCTACGCAGGGCGAGAGTCTGCTCCGGTTACTGGGCTTCCTGTTGCGCATTTGCATGTTGCACATATTTTGGATCTCCCTCAGTCAACAGCTGGTCAGCTTGAACTGCGTATTGATGCCTTGTCATCATTTCTACAGATCTTCGAAGTCGGTGTAGTGGCGTCCTCAACAGCTAAAGTGCAAGATTATTGAGCTAGTCGTGTCTGCTGCGCACACGGGCAGAGGAGAGTTAGCCATTAGCCAGCTGCCAGCTAGTGCAAACGCTCCAAAAGCTTTTCTACAGATGCGCGCAGACTATGAAGTAAGCCTTCCTTTTCCCTTTTAGCATCCAAACAGAGCCTCGTTCTTTCCGTATCGCTGGCCTTGAGAGGGTGCTTCGGATCGCACCTAGGCTGTCCTGCTCGTTCAATGGTGGAGTTGCATGGGATGTTATGGGTTACTGTGGGGTCCCTTTCAAGCACTTCTTCGGCAAGGAGAATCTACAAACACGACCCCCAAGCTTGCACGGCTTAGGATCGCGATTGGGAGCTTCGAGTGTGACATGGTGCAAATTCGGAGAGTGTTCAGAAGCCATCATGCCAACCCCCGCGCGCTCTCAATGGCACACCCCATAGAAGTTTGGCTTGATTACTGAAGATGACGCTGCCCTGACACCGTGAAATCCTTCCAACAGCCGAAAAAGCTTCAAATCCTGCAGTGGTGCGTGGCGCATCATCCCATGCCAGGCCCCAGAAGCTTCGACGTGGACGCGAGCTGAGGTCCCGAGGCCCCTGGTTTTTGGCGTCAGGAAACCGCTGTTTAAGGGGGCCCAGGGTGGCAATATTGGTGTTGAGGCTTGGGGCATGCATTCCTGCATGTACAAGATTGACATGTATACTATGTATACTGTACACAAGCGACGGTAATACTGATGTTGCTGAAGATTCACAAGCAGAACGATACAAGAAGCACTTCATGATGCTGCTGGGAAGGTCTCGAGCGAGTGATCGTGCTGATGCCTTTTTCTACGGCACCATTCCAGCTTGAGAAACAAGGTTTGTGGATTCATGTCTTCAAGTTGGTTGTGGACACTCTGTGCGATTTATGCGTGCGAAAGCTCTGCAGTCATACTAAACACAAAAGACAGTGGCCGAGAAGCTCTCTTTTTCCCAAGCTGGAATTCAATTGAACGCACCGACTGGTGCATCAAGCAGCGGGCATCACAGCATAGCCTCGTTGTCGAAAGCTGCTGAAGTTCCTTCGTGGAAGCATGCACTATTGCCTTCACCACTCCTACTCCCATGGAGATTGACTCCAAATAGTGGTTTGGCATTAAACATTATGTAGCAAGCACCACATTCACTTGGGCAGATGTGTTCCTGGTAGTGATGGTGTGGTAGCAGGTAGCGACAGCATCGTAGTAGTAGTAGTAGTAGTAGTCGTCGTCGTCGTCGTCGTCGTCGTACTAACTAGCAGGAGCAACAGCAGCAGTGGTAATAGTTGTCGTTCTGGTCGTAGCCGCGGGAGCACAGTAGCAGCAGCAGCAGCAGCAGCAGCAGCAGTTTGAAGAACCCTTCGAGTAGAGCACAGATGCGTAGCCTGAGGATGCCAAGCTTTTCAGCATTGCGAGCTGTGCAACACATCGCCTTGCTGGTTACCACTGGGCAGTTTTCAATACAAAACCTCGGACACAGGGTCTTGGTTCGCGGAGGAAGGGTGCAGAACTGATATCTACTATGAACATTTGGGACAAACAAGGGCCCCGAGGTGATTCTGATTTCGGTGTTCAAGCTGTCTAGGTCCAGGTCATGAGGGTCTACGGTTTTGTGGCTGAGGTCCTGCGTGCTCAGCGCTTAGAGATAATGGAGAGTGTCTCGCGGATCAGACGCGAGGAGACGAAATGAAGCAGAAGCCAAAGCTCAGGTTGAGATGTGCGATTTAGGTTCATGGACTTCAATACTATCACATAAAAGAGGTACTTCGGGAGCGTATACTCACACCGGCGACGGTCCTTTCTCAACCGGGCAGTTGCCGATATGCTTCCCACACATAAACACTGTAATGGTTGCCAGGCACCACCCCGATGTACTCATTTGCCCTTACATGAGCTGCCAGCTACTCTCGCAAGCAACAGACTTCAGCTCCCTAAAAGTCAATCCAGAACAGAAACAAAACCCACACAGTTTTCATGCCCAATAAAGATGTGACAGACCCTAAACCCGAAAGGATAAAAACAACGGCAAATCCTGGTTGTTGCTGGCTTAGGGCTCCCAGGTGTGATTCTGGCTTTAGACTTTTCGGGTTTTAAGGCTTGCAGTTTGTTATTTCGGGTTTTTTGAAGGCCTTGTTGTCGGACTATCATTGTCGCAAATAGGAAAACAGTATGAGCAAGAGAAGTAGCAGCAGCGGTATAGCGGTCTTCATCACCGCGACAGCAGTGTCGGCCATAAACGCTGTTGCAAAGACTGCAAAGTTCGCCATAGCAAGAGCAGCTGCAGTCAGCATGACCGCAAGCAACATAGTAACACAAACCGGGCATGCAGTTACGACAAGTACTCGTGTAAGAACACTCACAACAACAGCAGACAAGACGTTGATACGAACAGCGTTCGAACTTGGTGCTCTGCCGGATAGACAAGTCGGGTTAGCAGGTCCATAAGAACAGACTGAGCATGCGCCGCAGTAGCACTGTTACAATGGGCATAGACCTGCGACTATACATGTCGTCGTAGCACGCAATACTCGTTGCGCGCAGAATTTATTGTCTTGCGAACTTAATGTGGGTTTCCAGTCCCTGGTTAATTCTGTGACACCTTCGGCTGTTCTTGATGCGTTCCATTTCGATGCATTAAGTTTGGTATAAGAGCACAAACGCCAAGAGAAATGAGTGTCTCAAAAAAACTTTCGTCTAGAACCATCTCCCTTTGCATGCTCTCCTTGCCGTGCCTCCATTGGGCTCACAAGAGCGAGCTAGACAGCTGAAGTCAAGCTTGGGCAGAGAGCGAAAGCATCGCTTGCGCCCAGCTCCCTGCGAATCTGGGATGCAAGCAGGGGCTCCGTTGATTTCACGTCATCAGTTTCGGGTAATATGGAAGCCTTTTAAGTCATTGCCCATACTATTTGGGGGTTCCTCATTATGAGTATGGTATAAGGGACCCCTAAACCCTATTCTATTTGATTAAGGCCCCTACATGAACTACACTGGAGGCTCCACCTCGAAGCCCCCACCGCCTAAAGCCTCAAAACATGACACCCCTGGAGTGCCGAAATTCCTTCAGCCAGAAGCGACGATGAAGAAGGGGCCAGGCCGAAAAGATTTCGAACTTGGTCACAGCGGGTATAAGTCCCTCTATGCCCTAAACGCACCGACATACCCGATACATCCTTATAAAACCCTCTAAAATCCCGGATGCCTGGCTACACCCGCTCAAGATTGGCCATCCCCTGGTACGCGGGGTCCCTTCAGCTCAGGCGGATTGGTTTAGCTCCGCTTGGAGGAGGCCCAAGCGCCGGGCCTTGGGGCGCGGTGTGGGGCCGGGGTTCCCCCCAGAGTGTGCCGGGTTTCGAGGCTTTTTGTTGCGCGCTTTCAATACCTTCGGATGTTTGGAGCTTTTTTGGTGAGTTTGTTTAGTCTTCAGTGGTTTTGGGAGGGCTTTTTGGGGCTTCAGGCTTTCGAGCTTTGGGGTCTTAGGGTTTGGGATTCTCACGTGTCTTGTTCCAAATGTCCACGGTGTGGGGGAGCCTTTGTCGAAAAATAGTCCATTCGGTAGTCTTTTCGACGGGCTCTCGGGATCCGGGTCTTAGCTCCCCAGGGTTTGGGGCATAGAGAGAGCCGAGGGGAGGGTGCCTTTTGGGTTTAGGGCCTTGCGATGCGGTTTGAGGCTCTGTGATCCCCCCTGAACCCAAGCTCCTCATGCAGGAAGCAAAGCTGATATGGACGGCAAGGAAGCCAAAAGGCAAGGGCTTCTGTTCCGTTCAGCTTGGAGAGTTTTCAAGTAATGCCTTTACCGAAGTAGAACGTGGCACCATCTTCGAAGTCCATTTTTAATCTTGCTGGAGGATCGACTTGCCAGCGCCTGTTTCTCATTGCTCCTCCGATGTTCTCTCCGAAGCCTCTTTGCCCTGCTTGCAGTCTATGCAGGCACGTGTCCTTCAGTGACGCGCACGACAAGAAAGCGCAGGAGCTGGGCCTCCGGGTGTCAGTTTGTGGACTTCGTGAGTTGAGAGCTGAGGAACTGGGATGCAGGAGTTAGGACAGTTGGGATGTTGACTTTGACTTCTGGATGGGGACTGGCCTCCTTGCATACTAACGGTTAAGGGGCGCAACTGGCGAGTGAATGAGGGGGCTTAAGGCTTGCAGGCTTTAGGGCCGCGGGCACACGTACAGACCATGTGAATGTGTTGTGCCACTGCAATGGATCTGTATTCAGGCCTGAGACCGGGAAGGCCCTCCAAAACCCCAAGCCCAAGAGCCTACTTAAAGGACCATGGGACTTAGTGACTTAGTAAGTATATACTTATAACCTTACTTACTACGTCCCATGATCCCTTAAGTAGGGCTCTCCCGGGCTCAGACGCATGCGCCCGTGCAATCCAGGACGACAACAAGCTGGAGCCTCGAAGTCCCAGTGATGGGGACAATTACAGTAGGGTTTAGGGTTTAGGGTTTAGGGTTTAGGGTCAGGTTCAGTGGCTTCCAGCTACTGTAAGCTTAAATCGCATCGCTGTGTGCAAAGACCCTATCTTAGATCCCCTGGAGAATTTTTTCATTTCCCACCACTACACGCTAAGTCCATAGCAGGGCCTCCAAGTTGGGGGTCAGGAGGTTTTCGTTGTGAGTTGGCGCAGAGGGTTTGCGGTGCTGGTCCCGGGTGCTTGAGGAGTTTTTTCTTGTTGTCGCAAAGGAATGAGATACAGCGCCGAATCTCAATTTCGTGAGCATGGTCTTGCACGACTTTGCAGTTACTACGCACACGGGCAAGCTACTTTTGCGAGGAGATCGAGGTAGAAAGCCAAAGCGGGAGTTCCAGAAACGAACGAGAACACCGATATTGCACTGTTTCTATCGCGGATCCTTGTGGTTAATAAGAGCCTTTAAGGTACCCTGTTCAGCAGTCTCCAAGTATCGCGAGCTCAGAGCTCAAGGATCCATGGCTCAGCAATTCCTCAAGTCCGTTCTGCAAGTGCCTTCTGCCACGATGGGCACAGGGGACCTCCGGATCCTAAACAGATCACACGAGCAATAGCAGCAAGAAGCAGAATAGTGATGGTGAAGCGGGAAACTTACACCATGCAGACGCCGAAGCTGCACGACACCTGAGCACATGGCCAGCAGCAGGAAGGATGTGCTGACTGCTGTGCCCTCCTTCCAAGTACCCGAGAAGACTGCCGATGTCTTCCGGGCCTTTCTGCGAAACCGCCTGCTCCACATTCCAGGCCCCGCAGCTGCGGTCGGAATTTGGGCGGTCTGAAGATAGCGGAGCTCTGCAGAAGTTTGATTTCCCCTTCTTTCGGGCTTGACTGCAGCAAGGCGCACCCAAAAGATGTCTAATTCAGGGTTCTCTGCTGGCCTCTTCCAACAGTGAGTCTTTGCAAGACGATGAGCCTAAAGTGAAGCCTGCCGTTTTCACATCTAGCGAAAACCACCCCCCCCCCCCCCCCCCTTGTGTTTCATCACCTTATGAAGGCTGCCTGACAAAGGAACCAAGAGCTTCCTGAAGTGCCGAAGGAGCAACCCGGCAAGGAAGTCGCCCACCGGCTGCGGCACAGGCGAAACAGGTGCTGCAGGAGCGGTTGAGGGAACTCCACGAGATCCCCGATATGGGAGTTTTCGAAAATGAGGGATACCTTATTTGGGGGTCCTTATAATAAGGATCCTACTATTTAGGGTACTATGTTAGGGTCCCCTATTTTCGGAAACCCCCATATCGTAATGGGTGTCTATTGAAGCTTCTGGGCATTGGGATGCAAGGGCCCTGACAGCCCACATCAGTACAAGGATCTTACGATTACGGTTGTCTGGAACCTTTCGAATGGGGTCCGCCTCTCCACACAAGCAAAGCCGAATTTTTTGGGTTGTTCCTTGATCCTGCACACTACTCATGACACTGGCTTAAGTTCATGCTTAAGGGTGGAACTAAGAGTTGAGAGGGCGAGACGTAACCAGAAGTCTCCTGAAATCCCCTCCTAAGCCGCGATGAGCTGGAGGAGTACCTCTCCGGCATCTACAGAGACGTCGCTGCACAGAACTGGACCTCTGAAACATCTGGTGCCTCGCCAGAAGCTGCGAAGGACGGAAGCATCTGTTAAACTGAATAATCCTTGTTGCAAGACTGCAAGATTAGTACAAAGCAACCAAAACCCTTGTTTAAGCCTGTCCTTCGATTGGCTTAGTCTGTCGTGCTTCAGGCTGGGGTCGATAGAACTGGCTACGTTCTGGTAGCTCTTCGACAAACATGTACTCCTCTCAGAAAAGCTCTGTTAACCCAGGGTACACACAGCAGCAACAAAAAGAGAAGCACGACTAAGATAAGTAAGCTCGTGTCCATTCCTTTTGTTCCGGACTCAGTAACCCCTGTCACCACCCTATTCATCGATTCCGTCGCTTCGGGAGTTGTGAACTCGAAACCACGACTGCAAGTCTTTACTGGTTCGGTCGGTCGGAGCGAAAGTTCAACGCATTTTCAGGCTGCAGCACTTTTTCTGTGGAGGTGTTCAAGTTGTAGTTTTGTTCAGGTAGCGTGGTGAAAGGCACGTACGTGTAGAGGGCCACCAAGCAGGAATCTTACGAAACTCTACCCTGCAGGAGGCGTTGGCCAACTCCCGGTCACCTCGTGTCCAAAGGTGGTATGGCAGCTTCGTGGTAGACGGGGAGGTCACGTTTTCGAGTTTGGAGCTTGCTGATGACAGTAGACGTAGAAAATACCAGACATGTTGCAAGAGCAAGGGTGGCAGTCTAGATATACCAGTTTGCATCTAGAAGAGTCCAACACAATTAGTCCCTGACGAGGCAGCAGAGGACCTCGTTGTCGCATTGGCCAGCTGCGGAGTGGAAACGAACCCGATCGAAATGTGGCTGCAGGTGGCACTGTAGGCTTTTAGTTTCATTTTTGGATTGTATATGGGGTCGGATAAGCGGAACGAAACCGCCGGAATCGTGGAAGCCATCGTTCTACTATTTACAGCACTGGCCTAAGTCCCTCAGCAAATTCTTGCACATATGATTTCATGCTAATGACCCCCAGATAAGACAAACTAACTCTGCTGCTGCGGCAGAGTGCCCACATTGGAGCAACCCCTAGCAGTGTCGCTGCCGGCTGTGCCGCTTGCACGAACGAGCAGAACGCCGAAGCAGGCAAGCTGTGGAACGTTATTCTCTTGTTGGCAGCATCTAGCCCCGGCTGAGCAATAAAAGCTTTGACAGGCCACATTGAAGCTCACGATTTGTTGGCTGCTGTCACTAAGGACGAGTGCAGACCTACTGGCACCGCATGGTGTTTCTTTGGGGCAAATGCTACAGACATGGGTATGCAAGGAAAGCCAGAGCATGTCGACCAGCTTGCACCTGGAACTATCACCGTACACACCCAGCTTTGCGGAAGAAAAGTCTGGAAGCTCCGGCCGCATCTGCTGTGCCCGAGTTGGTCCGGTGGAGCGCCTCTACTGTCGGCCTCCTGCTATGCCGGACGATTGGAGCTTCTTTGCCAGGTGGCTTGACGAATCTGGCGCATGCGAAATCAATGAAGCAACGAAAAGCCAGTGTTCCGAACTCGAACCGCGATCTGCCATCCCCTTCGCAGTGACAGGGGCAAGTCGTGTTAGCGATAATTTGCCCATCCTTCCAGACTCCCGAGGAGCAGGTTTAGCGGTCCCTTCACAAACAGACCCCTCGAGGAGGGCGACCTCCTCCTGGTAGATACCGCGGCCTGGTATCACACCACCGAGATCCCGGCTTTGACAGACTTTTCCTTCTCTTTGGCGCAGGATCCAAAGACTTCCAAGCCCCTTTATTCGGAGTATGCCGTATTCTTAATATGGTTTGAGCCATATCCCTTACTTGAGTCTCTGAAGACCTTGTATTGTCAGCAAGGCGAATGCCACCGTAGGCGCTGTTGGAGTGACTGGGAGAGCTGCAAGACTGTCGCAATTGAAGTTGCTTCGTTCTTCCTAGATCTCTTGCGAGCGAAACTAGCACTAGCAAACTCAAGCGACAGTGAATCTTGATTGAACACGTCCAGAGGACTTTTCCGAACGTCTGCCGGGCGAAAGGCAGGAAGCAATGGAAGCAATACAGCCCTTCGGCCCGAGCAGACAAAGAGGGTCTTTTTGGACTCTGGAGCCTCCTTGAGAAGCGCATGTTGATGCTTTTTGTTGAGGCTGATCTTGGGGTTAGGGTTTAGGGTTTAGGATTTATGGTCTCATGCCTGGTGAACCAAAACAACAACACAGGTTGCGCATGGTACTTCGGGGCTTTGGGCATCCGTCGGAGCTTTTTTGCCCTTCTCATCGTTAACGATGCAGACCTCCAGATTCAGACGCCCCAAATTGAAACTATTTGGACAAAGCTCTACACCCAAGGCTAAAGACAAAGATCCTCCTTCCAAACCTCTCTTGCCACCCCTGGAAGAGAGTCTGCCTAAGGTACCGAGTGGTGCATCAGCTTTGCCAGGACGTACCCCAAGAGCCTGAGCCCAACTCGTTCCCAAGCTTCAGGGTTTAGGTCCGTTTCTTAATGGAGGGGGCTCTCCGGGTGCTTGAAGCTTGCTGGAAAGGGAGCCCTCCCTCTTCAGAGTGCCTTATGCCAGGCCGAAAGGAGGTTCTCAAGTCCCTGCGCCTCGTCGTTCTTGGGCGTTAGGACTCCGACCTTCGACTCCGGAGCCCTTGGCATAGCTCTCCGAGGCAGATGAGCCTTCGACGTCTCGATCCAGCAAACGCGGGGCTGGGTTTTCGTAGGCCCCAGCGGACTTAGCAAGTAGGCTGCAGGGTTATAAGCATCCTGACTGGAGCCACTCTACTCAGAATTTTAAACCATGACCTGCTGACTGAATCCTTGATCCCTCGAGTAGATTTTATCCACCAGACGCTTTCTCCTTGAACCCAAAACCTTAATCGTCGTTTTGTTACCACTTTCTATGTCCTATATTGAACCTCGCCGTGAGTATAGACCTCATTCATGCGAGAGGGAAAAAAATCGTCGTTTTGTCGCGGAATGTTTCGATGTCTTTGATAAGTCTCCTGGGTTTGAAACAATACTCCGGCACATGCCGAAACCTACTCCAAGTGTCACGGCCCCTAAACCTACCTATACCCTTTCTCTTACGATTTACCTACCGATCGGCCAGGACTGCATGACCCCCACGACGCCACCTCCTGGTGCTCCGCCTGGCACTTGTGGCTGCCACTTGGTTTGTTTGGGGCTTTTGGGTTGTAGATCTCAGAGCTGAGGAATGTTTCTGATCTCCAGGTCACTGCGGTCGTGAGCTTTTTCAGAGTTGTCCCGGTTCTCCGCCATGAATGTTGCCAGAAGCCTGGGGTTCAATGCTCAAATCTGTCGAAAGGACTTGAGTGCAGGCACAACCGCAAAAGGCAGCCACGCCTTCAGTCCCTAAACCTGGTTTTGCCGGATCTCAGGCCAGTGCTGCAGCCAAAAGCGGCTGGAAGCTTCGATGTTCCGCAGCTGCCGCCGGAGCGCGATGCTCACACAGCGCCTCGCCAACTCTTGGAGCCCATGTCCACATTGCCCCTGTAACTCCTGGCATGTAGATCTGCATCACCAACCACTTCCGGGGACACAGCCAGGCTTGCCGGGAGCTCCCGTCGTGCAAGCCTTGAAGAACCAGTCGTTGTCAGGCACACCCTTACACCCTTGAACCTTAGCCTTAGACCTTTTAAAGCACAAGAAGCACCGCTCCTGTACTGGGGACCACAGTTGGCGACAAAAAGCGAAGCCAGGGAGTGTGCCACAAAAAGCCTGGGATCCTCGGACGGATCGGCTTGAGGCATGCTCCAGCCGCAACCCAAGCCGTGAAAGTCGTGCTAGTGCTGCTAGTGGTGATGATCATTGAGAGTGCTAATGCAGAACACCGTCACAGTGAGATCAATGATACACATAATGCTGACGATACTGTAACCAGTGCAACATGGCTGTGGTAGAGCCAAAGGGCAGATGCGACATGCGGAGTTAAGTATCGCAACACGACTCGTGTATCCCTGTATGCATGCTGCATGCATACATGACCAAGTACACCACCTCCTTGCCAAAGAAGAGCAACTGCATGCACTCTGTTTGCTACCCCTAAACGGCAAAGCACGAATATCCTGGACATCAAGTCTAAGAATTTGCGACCTTAAATGTAGTGGTCCGAGTTGTGAAAGCGTAACTGTGGTGGCCTGACTGAAGAGCCAGTCAGTTACACTATCCCGTGTATAGTCCGTAGAATATGAGTGCAGAGGCGGCTCCTTCGCCGACTTCGCTATGCTGCAACCGAGTCGCTGCTCTCGCGGCTTCGGCTTCCGCAGCCGGCGCTCTGCGACGACCCGACCAGGGGCCTGCTGAAAAATAAGTGTGGATTGCTTGCTAAGGAACTTCGCTTAGGTTACCTTGATACTGGGGAATGCTCAATACTTTACTGTATATCCTGACGATGGTAATGGTAATTTCAGAAGAACTCCAAACCAGCCAGTATGAGCTATAGAGCAGAGGCTTAGTCGGTGCAGGGTTAGACAGCTTAGCATGTGTGGTTTAAGAGCTATGGCTACTGGGTTTTCGGGGTGAGGGTCTACAGGCTACAGGTTTTCCGGGTAGGCGTGCAGACTCGAAACGAAACCTGTCGTAGAAACTTTTGCGGAAGCCCATGCGATCTACTGGGTCATGTGTATCAGCAGAACCAACGAACCTGTTTTGCTTGCGGGTCGTGTCGCTGTCGTGATCATATTCTAAGGTTCTTCTGCTCAAAGGCGATGAAAGCTAAGTAGATTTTTACTTCGACATATACACACCACCTCACACAAGGGAGCAGTTGACCCCCGACCCTGTAAAGAGAAGACAGCCATAGAGGAGGGATCTAGAAAAGCTCGCCTCCTCCCCCCCCCCCCCCCCCCCGCTGAGGCCTTCTGGGCCATCCATCCCCAAGGGCCCAGGGGATCGATGGAAGATCCCGCCCAACTACGAGGTCGCCCGGTGATCTGTAGACTCCAGTAAGGCTAGCAGTTGCAAGCGTCGTTGTTGTGGGGGCAGGTGGTATCATGACAAGCCTTCTTGCTGAGTTTGCTAAAGGCACCTCGCGAGTGGGCATGTCCTCCTCGGAGTGGTATTAGAGTTATTTAAAATTTAGAGCTGGTCAGATAGGATGCCGTTCTCGGCTTCGTGGTTTTGTTGTGGCTGCAAGCTACAAAAACTCGCGGGTAGATCGGCGGTGTTGGATTTGATACCACTGCGCTTCTCCGGGCCTCAGAGACCTTTTCTTCAGAAATTGACAGGGTTCATAGCCTGGGCCGCCTTCGGTTCACAGCTGGGGGGGAGACCTTTGCAGTTCGAGACGAGCCGAGCCTCTGAGAGCGGCTCTTGACATGGCTGGGTCTCGGGGTCTGGGTGTTAGGCAAGCGGCAGAAGCTTGCAACCAAGACCTCAAGCACCTGCCCGCTGCCCTAAACCCAAATCTCGGGCGGCCTCCGTCCTCTTTCAGAAGGATTCCACTTGGCCAGAAGATGATAGGTATCTTTGTCATTTGCATAGTGGTGTTGCTTTCCTTCCGTGTAGCCAACTTGCTTTGGGCAACCTGTCTGGCACCTGGAGGTCAAGCAGCTCATCGGCACAGGCTCCTATGGAAGCGTCTGTGAGGCAGGCACATTTGATCAAGGGACATGTACTCCTGGCAGACATCCGGAAGTCTTCCCCAACAGCTTCACAAACTTATTTGCCGTCCTTCGATCGAAAGGAGGAATCCCACGTCATCAGCTTCCGGGCAAAGTCCACTTTAGTCTAGGATACAGAAGATGTGTCATAAGATTTGGAGCAACCCCTTGATGCTTTGGCGTCGGGCATGCATGTGAGAAAGGTGTTTCAACTCTTGGCGAAGAGTTTGGGGGTTTCGGACTACTTGTCAGCATCGGGGGGGGTAATAAAGAGGTTATGGTCAGAGGCCCTTGTCGGGATAACCCTGCTTCTAAACCTGTATGTGACATCGCAGGTTACGTCGGTTAATCTTCGAAGCAGGTCGAGTTGAGGCTGCTTCCGATCTGCCAACAGGCCTTTGACACCAACAAGAAGCGGCTCGTGGCAATCAAGAGGACTTGGGACGGGGCCGAGTGGCCCTGAAGAAAGCCAAGAAGCTTCTAGCTTAGATGACCCAGATGTGATGCGCCGAACCGCTCGAAGTGCTCTTTCCCGTGAAGTATAGCCCTACACGAAATCCGTAGTTCAGACAAGTCCTGGCCCACAAATTCCAAAGGAGACGATCGGTATTGTGGACAATGGTTATAATTACAGCCAGTCGCGTGGCTGGTCATTGTCGTTCACTACGTCGAAATATCGATATAGATAAACAGATACATAGATACGTGGATACATAGATACAGAGGCATTTGTATATATATATATGTATATATACAGAAAGCGTCGCACTCTCCAGAAATATTATATATATATATATATATATGCGTGTGTGTGTGTGTGTGTGTGTGTGTGTGTGTGTTTTTGTTTAGGTATTAATTTATGACTTATACTATATTTAGAGTTATGTGTATATGTGCATGTTATGATTTATGTCGTTATTAACTTCTTTTTTGATTTAGGTATACATCCAGAAGTAGGTGGTGCAATTCTGATAGGAGTGGTTATGCAGTTCCACTCTATCATTTCAAGGGTTGAAGTCGGTCATCACCCTCCCGAAGCCTGCTCCTTCAACGTCGGCATCGTTTTTGGTTGTCTTGGAGCTGCTCAGGGAGACCGAACTAGACCTATCGAAACTCCAGTACCAGAGGGCTGTGACTGAACCTCGGACCTTAGAGTGCCGCCTGCGACGCCAACCAGAAAGAAGTGGGCAAGCTCTCAATGTGCCTGCACCTCGTCCTTTGGCAGAAACAGTGAAACAGTGAAACACTGCATCATGCAGTTGTGTGGTATTTCCAGGTTTTAATTCCAGATTCTAAAATGAATGAGGCGCCGAGAAAGCCCAAAAACCCTCAACGATGTGTCCAGCAAGCTCCTAAGCCCAGACTCCCACTAAACCTGCATGCCTAAGTATCCTAGATGGCAGGATTGCGCACATGTTTGAGGATCTCATCGACTGTAAGTTGCAGCCTCAGGTTTGAGCGGAGCGCGCAAAACGTCTGTCTTGGGGAACCCTCAACTTATCCGCTGCCAAGGCGAATTCTGCGTGAGATCGCGATTCTCTCCAAGCTGGAGCACGAGAACATTGCCGGAACCTGAGACGCAGGAGCCGGCAAAGGCCTTCAACCTATCCACCTCAAGGATCCGTCTGAAGCAGTTTCAGCTCAGCACATGATTTACTTCAAGGGGCCCGGTGCATGGGAAGGTTTTCATGCAGCACCCCACGCACTTGGAGGGTCATAACCCCAACTTACAACTGAAGTACCATGTCCCGATCCCCAGGCTTAGAGCACCAATTCAGCATCACCCGAACCCATCCAAGGGCCGAGATGACAAAAGCCTATCGGCAAAAAGTTCTCTGACCCTGAGATTTCTCGAGATTTGCAGTGGAAGAGTAGGAGTGACCGCAGTTGACCGACAATTCGCTTCGATGTTCTCAACCTTCTCTCTTTGCGCGGCTTGCAACTGCAAGCCTTTTGACTGAGGTGCAGATCTATGATATCGTGCCAGCCCCTGCTCGTTCAGATCAACTTTTTTGACTCATCAAGCACCCTCTCACAGAAAATGCCAAGCAGAGGATTTGGGGTTTAGGGTTCTGGAGCTTAGCCCCAGAGATCCCGCGCTTGGTGCATCGCATCCCCTGTTCAAGAGGCCTTGGGACTTCGTTTCTGCTCAAGTTTGGGTTCACAAAGAGGGGTTTCGCTTCCCAGAGCAAGTAATCTCCTTCAAAGTCGGCACCTGACTCACTTCCCCTCCTCCGTCCTTGCTTTGTTGGGGCTTCCATCAGCTTCGGTGCAGGAGCGTAGTTTAATTGCCTTTGCATCTACAGCGTCCTGCAAGTGTGTGTGCGTGTGTGTTGATATACATTTCAACAGATGCACACATACCGTATATGTACATTACGTACACACTATACATATGTGTTTACATATATGTACATATGACGGTGCCAAGTGGGAGCCAACATATATGTACACATAATCTAAACTCATGTGTATATATGTCCCTTTTACACATGTTTGCATGTGTGCACATACAGTTTTATGGACGGTTGCCCGTGCATGTGCAAGTTTGCTGTCTGTTGTGAAAGCTGTCAGGCAAACGTGCAGCTAGTGCAGTGTATTCGCTTTTGTCAGCCTTGCCCAATTCCCCCATGTGGGGCTCTAGGCTGTGTTTATTTGTGCGCTTCCTACGTCCTAGTTTGGTTGGACTGCTTTGTTGAGTCACAGGTTCTGTTGCCGTACTTACGTCGTTGCCTGTTTGCTGTGCAAGTCTGCGCACTTGCGGGTGTGCAGAGGCATAACCTGACTGATTCGGCAAGCCGAGAAGCGACACTAAGACCGTGGATGTGGCTTTAGTAACTTTAGTAGGTTGGGGAGGTTAGCTGAAGGTTTAGGGAAGGGCCACCTGCTGAACGTCTTTCTTCCGCCGAACCAGGGGCACGAGAGGCGTCTCGTCTCCACTGACTCGGCGACTTGCTTTCACAAACCCAAACCAACACGCTTTCACTCCGGAATCTCAGGTCGCTCCCAGCAACATTCACACGTCGAGCTCGGCCCGTTGTCAGGGTGATCTGCTCTACTCGCGGTTGCAAGATCAGGGTCGGATGACGGATGACGGCAATTCCATAGATTTTTCTGCACTCTACGAGGCATTGTGCACATCAATCGAAGCTACTGCATGACGCAAGAGATCATCAGATGCAGGCCTATGGGGCACAAGAAAGAATGCCAGGTTCGACGAGCTTTACATGGTAATGGAGATCTGCGATTCCGACTTGAAGAAGCTGTGCCGCACGGACCTTCCGCGTTGCACTGAATAGGCGGCAGGTCTTGGGGTTCTCTGCTGGGACCTTGTACTTTCGCGCCACATCTGCCCACTCTAGCTCCGCAGGTTGCGAGGTCTCAGGCTGCAGAGCATGAGGGGCCATGCTCGTCGCCCTCCAGGACGTGACTCTGACTCCGCTCCACATCAATACGCTGTTGTACAACCTACTCGTGGGCCTGAAATACCTGCATTCCGTCCGTGGCCCAGGGATCAACCATGATTCTGACCATGCCTGCTGTGTGTCTCTTCTACGCCTTGAGAAGTCGAGACGATGTTTCCATTGAGCTTGAGCTGGGAGGTACTAGTCAAAGATGAGTGCACTGCTTGAAAATCAACGCAGCGCGACATTGCTCTTTCACCTGATATGTCCGAGCAAACTTCACCAGAACTTCGCTGAGAGCTGCAGATTATCCAAAGCCCGCCCTTGAAAATTCTCTTCCGAAAGAAACGGCCTGATTTTCTGCTGTCAAATCTAGATGAACTTGAGCACCGATCCACATGCGAGCCGACAGTCTGAACATAAATCCAGAAGTGCATGCAACACCCTTTCTCCACCACAGCAAAGCACGAAAACCCTCGATGTAGAAAAGCTCCAGAGATCCGAGGCCGGCATCTACCACCGAGATTTGAAGCCGGCTACTGCCCTAGTGGACTGCTTCCGGCCTCCCAAGTAGAAGATACTTCTTACTGTAGGATTTAGGCTACAGTCTCTGCAGTCTCTTCAGTGGCAAGAGCTGTGTGACGGGAAGTGGGTTTCAGACCCTTGGTTCATGTGGGGGTTTCCGAAAATTAGGGTACCCTATTTTGGGGTCCTTATAATAAGGATCTTACTATTTAGGGTACTATATTAGGGTCCCCTATTGCCTGAAACCCCCATGTCGTGATCACTGCAGGTGTATTTACACATTTGGTGTTGTTGCCATGGTCCGAAAGCCCTCTACTCAACCTCCGAGTGCTGGTTGTGCGCCTTTCCTAAAGGCCACGTAGCAGTGCATGTCTTCTCCTTCCCTAAGGGACGGATTTGCTCAGGACTTTCTGAATATGATTTCTGCCAGAGGTTCATGCGAGCGTATGGCGTAGACATGGCCTTTTCACGACAGGGCTGGGCTTCGAAGCTTGGGTCTTTTTGCCGCTGGGAGCCTTGGCGCCAAACTCGTTACCGAGGCCAACTGCCTCGTCAACCAGGACGTCAGAGCTCGACGGCTTTTCACAAATCCAAAAAGTTGAACGTGTCAAAGGTTCATCGTATAGGCTTTGATTCAAACAGGTGGACGGTTCAGAGTTTCGGCGGACGAGGCTCTGAACCCTACACTAAGGGGGGAGATATGAATGTATCTGTTCATGTTGTTACGTATTTTAGCAAGACTTCCTTTCACTAACACAATTCAACATATTTGTGTACGGACATCTGAAAGCCCATATCAAACATGCACGCCGGCAGGACTGCTCCGTGAAGATCTGCGACTTTGGCCTCAGCCGCGCCATCGAAGCAGCAGAGCAGCCACATTTGCATGCGCCCGGGGACCCGAGCCACGGTGCCACGGGTCTTTTGGAGAGTCGAAGGAGCGGCGTGTGCCTTTTGCTTTCTGGGGAGCTTCGGGCTTGTCTTTGGAGATCTGGGCTACAACTTGCAAGCTGCAGGTGTGATACGAAACTGCAAAGAGGGGCTCGGAAAGGCAGAGGGTTAGGATTTGGAAAGCTGAGCTAAGTGCTGTGGACTTCTCATCACCCCTCACAGTGTTCAACCGATTCATGGATTCGTCATTCTTTGAGTTCGAATCTCATGGAACTACTCAAAGCCTTCTGCAAGGTGCTTGTGATTCGCATTTTACATCTTCCCTGTAGCTCAACCACACAGCGCGTCGCACACAAGGCATCTGGGCTTAAGCCGTACATCCGGTGCAGTTCTTGGTGTGTGCGTAGGCCAGGTTCCAGCACGGAGTCCTGAGCCCAAAGCTTCCAAGTACCACTGCAGAAACTCCCAGATGAAGCACTTCAGCGCAGACTTTGCCAAGAGTCCGTTTGTGTGCAGTCTCTCTTCCAGGCAATGTTGTGCCTTTCGGATTCATGTGCCCGCAATCTGAGGCGTGATAATCCTTAGCGAAACCCTCAAACTGATATCCCTTTTCGCCACGCGCACGTTTGCCAGCGCCAAGGCTTCCAAACACGCAGCCGGCTCAGAGCTTTCCGAAAAGTCGCCTCGAGGAATGAGGCATTTCAGAAGCCTCAGAGGTTTCTCTTATGATGGGGGGGTCTTGCTTTAAGGGGTTCCCGTCGGGTCCCGGCTTTTTCGTTTCAGTGCGGGTTAGGGTGCTCACAATCTGGGATGATAGTCAGTGATCTAGTGTCCGAAAACGCTCGAGGTATTGCGGCATGAAAGCATTCCCCGAGGCTTTCTCGAACTGCGAAGGCGCCCAGAAGCCTTAGGAGCCCCAAACCTTGTAACCGCGATGCCGCTTTCGTGGGAAAACCGTGGGGAAGTCGCCAGAGACACCTCAAAGATTCCTAGAGCCCTTGGGAGCCTCTGAGGCCACGGGGTGAAGGAGACCATGACGCCGGGATCTCAAGCGGAGTTTCTCCGAACAAGGGATCCCGTAATTTGTGTTTGGGGGACGGGGGGCCATGTAAGTGGTTTCCTGCTACTCGAGGTTAAGTAGTAGCTTGCGTCCCTCACTGTCTGTCCTGCTTTCGGATACTCTCCCTTCCTCGGGAAAGTTTTCCGGTAGAATCCTGCACGAAAACAGGGTAGGCTGGTTTTGCGAAAAGGGACACATCTTGTGTGGGATGCTGAATCAAGGATCCCACTTGATTGCAGAAGGCTGACCGCGCACTACGCCATGATGTAGTTGACTCCCTCCTGAGACCTGCGCTCTGTTGGCCTCGGGAGGATCTTGTGAAAGCTGCAGACCCCGCAACTCAGTGTTGAATCCGAAGAGAGGAAGCGGGAAAAGACCGAAAGCCCTGTTGCTGTGAGGCCGTGCCAGGGGTCCCGCACACACAGCGCCTCAAGAGGCCCCCAGTCTAAATGGGACTTTGACTGACAGATGTGAATGTGCAACTTTGTGAAATCCGGGGCTCGACATGAGATCACAAGCCGCACGTTCAGCTAGAAGCGGAAGGGGGAGTTAGTGTCTACTGAAGTGCGCTTCTTGGTTTAGGTTTGGAGCCTCGCATCTCGGGATGGCACTCAAGGTTTCGTCTGACTCTGCCAGTCTTCATGTTTTCCGGGGGCTTCAGGAGGAACCGAGGCACTCCACTGTAAGAGCCCATTGAGTGCCAGGACAGTCTCGCATTTCATGCAACCGCACATTGCCCCCAGTACTTGAGCGCGAAACCCTCTGAAACCCACTCGAAGCCTGACAGAGAACCTTCAACCGACGCAGCCTGGCCGTAGACCCAAGCCTGGAACACAAACGCACGGTAGGTTCCACGTTAGTACAGTCTCCAAGGGAAAGCAAGAACCATCGCAGGAACCTGACTGGACACGTGGTGACCAGGCGCCCCTTTCTGCAGCGTCATGAGAGAATTGCCATTTCTTTAGTAGCCCTTGTACATCTTGTGGGAATATACTGGTAGATGGTTTGCTGACCTGCTCGCTTGGAGAGAATTCTCGAGCAAACACAACGCCGAAGTTGCTCAGAACCTCGTGCCCAAAGCCGGTCGCTGCAGCATCAGGTACTGCTGCGCTGCTGCTACTACTGCTTACTACTACTTTCTACTGCGACTACGACTACGACTACTGCCACTCCTTCTACCACCACCACCACTAATAAGAAGAAGAAAAGGAAGAATGGTAATATCAATCATCATTACTCCTACTTACTGCTACCAGCAGTGCACAAAACACCAGAACTGCCATGTGCCGGCTAGGAGAAACCCGGTTTGCCAGGTGGTACCGAGCCCCTGAACTCATCCTGCTGCAGGAGAATTACACCGAGGTGGTTGTGTTGTGCTTTTGAGGTAGGGTTCTGGATGTTTGCGGGCTCCAGGGATTGAGGGTGTCCGCAGGCTTGGATGCTAAAAAAGAAGTTCGTGGGTTTTGACTTCAAGGGTTTTCAAGCAGTTCGTGTGATGGGCTGGGGAGTTTGACAGCGCTGTTGCGTTCGGGATTTCGGGATGACACGTGTAAGGTCCTGGTGTTGTGCAATTATGACTGTCGAAGCCAGACAACATCGCAGCAACGCAATTGCAGTTGAGAAAGCGCACGGCGTCACAGAGATTGTGAGCGCTTCGAAAAGACAGCGATCGAATGTGTTTACTCCTGGTGCGAGAATCCAATAGCAACTATGGTACCTGTTGCCTCATCGCTTGGGCAATGTTCAAGAAGTTAGAACTGCGAAACAGACACCAGAACCGTCAAGCCTGAAGAAGACGATGAAAGACCAGCCTGGGAAGGCGATTGACATTTGGTCGGTGGGCTGCATTTACGCCCGGGGCCTTCCTCCAGGAATGCTCAGGTTTGGCTTTCAAGCGCTTCCGGTAAAGCAGTATTTTTTGGTGGACTAGGCGAGGTTCCGGCACCACGGTCCGCGCAGAGCCTGCAGCGACTTACACCCCAAATGCCCTACGCCTTGCCCAAGCCCCAAGCCCTCCGCCTTCTCGCGAGGCCCAGAGATCCCAATACACCTTACTTACGGAATACACCTTAAATCATAGGGGCCTTAAGCGGCCTTAATAATAATATGGTTTAAGGTATACTCCTTAATTAAGGGGTATTGGGTTCTCGCCCGAGGTTCCCCGAGCAATTTAGGGCCGAAAGCCGAAGCCTCCCGAGGCAGAGCTTCTCGGAATGCTCGAGGGCACAAGGACCCAGGCGGAATCTCAAAGGGAAGCCTAGCCCTAGTAAGATTTAAGGTATATTCCTTTATTCCCCTTATAGAGCCCTTATAGATCCCTTCAAGGAACCCCTGTAGGAAGCTTTAGGAGAGAATGCTTCTTGGCGACTTTTGGTGGGTTTGTTGGTGTTCAGGGCCTTTTGGGGGTGTGCGGCTTTGGCCCACGCTCCCTCGAAAAAGAAGAAGCACCCAGAGCTGCAGAGACATAGGACTCTGCGGTCGAATCATATTGTGGCACCGTGGCTGATTCTTCTACGGGGGGTCCGTGTTCTGATGTAGAAGACCGAGAGTAGACCTAGCTTCCGCGAAGCTTCGCCGCGAAAACACCATGATCATCACCTCAGTGGCTGCGATCCCGAGTACGGTTGGCGCACGGTTCAGGGTTCTGACGCGAAGCTCTCATGCCAGGATCGAGGGCCTCTGTTCCCGGGCTCGTCGTGCTTCCCATTGTCGCCCGATCACAAGCACAAGTGCCTTGGATGAGGTCTCCGGTAGCGACAAATGTGCAGAGGAGAGACACATAGCTGAGGTTTCTAGGCAGTTGACAGAACTTTCAGGGACGGGAGCGGCTGGGGCGATTAGGCAGATGTCGAGCCTTAAGCTTCCTTGTCCTTTCTGTTTCACAGCATTGGGAACGGAAGATGGATGAACCTGGCATGCCCGTGCTTTTGCAATGCCCTATCCTTGCTTGCACACCACGCCGAGGACGGACTACAAGTATCACACGCCCGGCGCCCAGCTTGCCGTGCTTCTTCATCTCGGGATGGCTCGACCTTATTGGAGCTCGGGCAACCATGGAAGGAAAGGGGCTTCTGCATTCCCAACTCAAGACCTCTTGGAGAACCACGTGGTCTGTCCCAGGCGAGGGAAGCACGACCAACTGAACATGATTTTCAACCTCCTGGGCTCCTTGGCTTGGATCGGGAGAAGAGCCTTAGGGTTCTTTCTCGTAGGTGCTATTCCGGGCCGCAAGCGTAAAAGACTGCTTCTGCCGTGCCTGCAGGAATGCCCAACATGGACGAAGACAAAAAGCTTTCGGTGTTCAAAATCATGGGAAACAGGTTTAGAACTGAAGATGACCTTTGGCAACGGTTTCTACCTGTGTTGCAGCACTGGTCCTGGCGCAACCGCCAGGCACGCCGGGAGAGCCAGATGTGGAGCAGCTAGAGCGGGAAGACGCAAAGAGGCCACGGAGCTTGGCCTTGCGTTGAACAGGGGTGGAGTTACGATGCAGGAGATCCTGTCTTTGGGTCAGCCCAAACTTTCTGCTGTGAAGAAATGTTTGGTGTTCTTGCCGGGATGAACGGGGCAAGCCTTAGAGCACAGCGCATGGATGTGGGGTAGTTCAGCTCACAAGAGGGTTTGTATTGTGCCGGTGCTCGTGCTACGAGTCTGACTCATCTCGACTTCTTGGTATGACGAGTCTTGCTGACCATGAAGACCAGGTCAGTAGATGGTGAAGCTATCGCAGGCTACTCCAGCTATGAACAAGTTGCACGTAGCACACTGCTACTTACTCATCTGCTCAAGCAAGCGGGAAAGAATAAGATGCGCTGCTGGCAATGATATAGGGTGCCATGTGGAAGCAACATTCTGCGGCATGAACGTCCGTCGTCTGAACTCTGGTTGTCTGCATGTCGGTGCGACAGCGAAGGCTTCAAGGTGCAATCCTTGCCACTTAAAGGCCGGCCCCTCCCCGGAAGATGATTCAGAAGGTCCTGCCTCCTGCAAATGGCCTTTGGGTAGAACCCTGCTGCTGAGAGGTACATTCGTTGCTTCGCAGCGTGCAGAGCCCAGTTGTCCCTGTGGTTGCTGCCTCTGTGTTTTCATCATAAGAGAGCTCGAGTCCTACTCGGAACTCGGAGCCGCCCGAAATCGGACAAAAGCCTAAGCCAAGTCTAGGGAAGTCCATCGCCACAGAGCCTCGGCGTGGCGAAGCCTTGGGAGCAGTGGCGATGGCGAAGTAACAGAGCGCTACATGCAGGTATCCTAGATAAGATCTAGAAGTGTATGAGTACAACACCTCTACCTCAGGCGCGATGGCGACGGGTTGAGCGTGAAATTCCCCGGGGTGGAGGCTGGGATCCTCAAGTTTGTGATTAGCTGGTACTGGGCACGTCGGGGCTTCCTCGTTGCCTGCATCCCCGAAGCCCAGGTCCCTCAACTCGGCTGCAGGAACCTTCGGTTTTCTTGAGTGGTTTTTGAATGAAGGACCCTGGTGACGTAAAGTTCGATGCCCGTGTAACATTGGCGCAAGCACCTTTGCTAAAAGTGTCCCGCATGGGGCTTCTGGGCGGAGTCGCCAGGCAGATTCCATTGACATCCTGAACCGCATGCTGCGGTTCAACCCCAAGGACCTGGTACCGGGGGACCTTTCGGAGACAAAAGGGGGGTCACGGGCGGGACGGCCCTGGGCCCTGGGCTTTCCCGGAGCTTTTGAGGACGAAGGCTGAGGGTTTTAGAGAGCTTTAGTGGCTGTAGCGATGAGGGCATCGCTTGAAGCGAGATTCTGCGCGAAAAGATGGCATCAAGACTCGATTCCTGCCTGCCGCAGGACCGCATCGCAGTGACCGAAGCCCTGGAGCACAGGCGGGCCTCACGGAGAAGCACCCAGCACATCAGCGGCGTGCGTGTTGGGGGCTGGTTCGTATACTGCACATGACGAGACATTTCGTGACGCAACTCAAGGGTGCCACTTCCTAAAACTGCCGGACTGTGTTCTTTCTGTCAGACTAAAGCTAGGCTTCCTGCCTGGGCTGCATGCTGCACCCCTCCTGCAGGTTGTTCACGAGCGGACCGAACGTCATCCGTGACACCTCCAGGGAAACGCTCCTCGAACAAGTTATGTTCAGCTCGTGCGAATTTGGTTGACGGTTGTCATGCGCACGAAACCCAATCATGACCTCAGACACTGCTGGCTGGGTAATTGTTCTTGGGCCTCTGCTCTGAACTTCCAAGCGGGCTTTCGCAGAAGGATATCGGGTCAAATTGCCGGCTTACCCCCGCTTTCAACATGAGCCAGAGCTCATCAAATTGAGGTTTTGTGGTAAGGCATCGGCCTCATCGTTACATCCTTTGGTTTTGGCCGTAGACCTGAAGAATGACGGGACGGAAATGAACCTAGCAGACCTAGCACAGAGGATAAGGTGTCAGCAGACGTTTTCTGCTCCGGTTTTATCAGGTGATTTGAGAAGGGAGAAGGCACTTGGTCGCCTTTCCTTGCTTGAAGAAGCTGGGTGTCAGATTGGTGGTTCTCCAGAACTGGAGGTTGTGCACCCCTTGATACTCTCGAGCATCGGAAGCAGAAGCCGAGGTCTGCACCGAAGTACGTCACACTGGAATTCGAAAAGGCCAGCACTTGTGAGTTTCCTCGCTAGTCCGCCCATGTGATGACACCAGCCCCACCCCGCTGAGAAATCCACTGGCCAAGAGCATGAGTGATACTGCCGCTGCCCATGCCAAAAGCACAGACAATCATCAAGAAGCGTAAGCAGCGGTGGTGTGATGACCACCACCATTGGTACAGGACCAAGAAGTGAACGGTAGTGTTGAGCTCCTGATTTAGAGAAGCAAGAGATTGAGGAAGAAGAATTCAGACAAGAACGGACCTCTCTTATCGTTGTTGCAGGAGCCAGACCTGGATGAGAAGCTCCTCAGGAAGTACTTTTGCAAGGCCCGGCTCCGGTTTGCTGCGGCATTGGAGCTTGCGTGCAGGGCCGTGCAGAGCGCAGGGTTTGGGGCTTCAGGTGCCTGCCCTGCCTGGTCCACTCAAATTCTCTGCTTGTTGGCGTTCGGTATCAACCGGTGTCCAGCGTGGAAACTTTGAGGCTTTCAGTTTTCGCCTCACGTGGTCGACACCAACTTAGCTTGTGGGAGCTCTGTCTCGTTTGACAAAGCACACTCCTGTACAAGGCACGTCCTAAGGAGCAGCTTAGCAAACACCTGCTGGCCCATAATGCCCGCTAAAGCTCGCAGCAAGGCCCCAGATCATGAAAGATAGACACATCCCCGAATAAGCCTTCACTCGAAGCGTCAGCCTGCAGGAAATCAAGAAGTATCATCCGGAAATGCCGGACATGTGAGCTCCTTCGAGCGATTGGGAAGGTTTTGCGATCCGCACCCTTTCGCCTTGAGGCTTAGCTAGGCTTCGATCAGATGAACTTTCTCTGGGCTACCGATCGCAAAGCCAGCCCTGCTCTACAGGGCGTCTGCCACTGGTATTCATCATACAAAGCGGACGGTTATGAAGCCATGCTGATGCACCACCGGGGACCACAATTTCTCACCAGGGTGTAGCGGCGAGTGCTTCTTTCACCAAAGCACAACGTTGCTGGCATTTATGGCGCCTGATATATAGCAGTATGCTGAAAGCCATGTTGGAAGTTGTTGCAAGACAAAGTAGGCAGAGAAAGGCGATCAGAAAACACCCGCCCAAGATCGTGGAAGCAGTTGAATCCATGTAGCAGTCGTGGTCGTAGCCGTAGTAGTATGCAGCAGTCATCGTCGTCGTCGTCGTAATCGGAGTAGGAGCTGAAATAATGAAACAGGGCGGGCACTTATAGCATCAACACCAGAATCACCCATGAGATGCAAAGCCACGCCAAGGACGCTGCCAGAAGTCTCAACCGTACGGACACCAATATGGCTAGCGACGTCCCTGACAATCCGCAGCTCCACCATTGCCAACATGATGTGGCTTGTGCAGGTGCCCCCATCCTCCCTGCGTTTGCATGGACGCGAACTAGCAGAATCACAGTGGTGCCTCCGAATCAGAAGCCCTGAATCTGAATATCTCTCCAGCCACAAGGGCTTTGCCATGGCAGCACCGGCGCGAGCAGAAGGCTTCCATTCAGAGACATTCTTCGGGCTTAGAGGCGGAGCTCTAAGCAGACGCTTCATAAAAAGTAAACGCCTGCAAGCCACGTTCTGTGCTCGCAATGCTTTCTAGCAAGTAGGTGCTCATGTTGCCATCACGCGTTTGCCGATTGCCATAGATAGCTTCTCGCGGAACGCAAGTCTTGCATTCAGGGCCAATACATGCTAGAGATCAAGACTTACCTTCGTGCGGCTTTGTAGGGCACACAACAACTGGAACCCTAGAAATCCAACACGAACCTGCTGCTGGTTGAAGCCTGGAAGCCTTCTGCACTGCCTGGCTGGACAGCGGGCAAGTCATAGATTAGGCCTTCCGGGTTTATTGTCCGTTTTTGTTGTTGTTAAGTACCACAACCAGTCATGTTTGACGGATTGTGTTTAGGCTATCATAGGAGGCTTAACGGTTTAGATCAGTAGACTTCTCCATGGTGTCTCAGCTGGGGCCATCTTCGTTTTCGGAGTGATGAGGTATTTGTCGAGCTTCCGGCTAGCGCAAGCAACATCTAGGGTTTCGCCTGGGGCTTAGGGCCCAGAGCGGCCCCTGAGACTTGTTGATCCGCAGCTGTGACAACGGGCTTATCACTGTTGTTTTTGTTTGTTCAATATGCGAAACTGGATTGATCTCTCGCAGCAAGCTCTTGGTTGATGAGATGTTGCTAATGTGCGCAGCAGGTGAAGAGTTGGACCTGAATCCGAAAACCAAGGCCTAGTTTGGAAGATGCTTTACGATTCGGCAACACCACGTTGTAGGGAAAGACAACATGACGGGGCAAGCCGTTAATCAGCGGTGAGAAGAAGAGATACAAGAAAATTGAAAGGCCACCCATGCCGCTGTCCAGAAAACATCAGGTGTGTGAAAGCTTCGCGTCGACACTCCTTGGCTGTTCATACACAAATCCCGGGCCCATCTCCGGGGCGATTCGAAATAGTATTTACTTCTGGTTAAATAACCTTTCTGAGAATCATAGAAATATTGAAGTAGCTTCCAGATTGCCGTGGATTTTAGGGGTTGTACTTGCTGCAGTCCCGTTAGCCCCGAAATAACAAGTCCGTAGTCGTCCATGTCTCAAGATCTGGTGCGAGCCTCGAAGCTTTTTGTGCATTAGGTAGTTCCTTACACCACACATTCAAGTTAGTTCGGCAGCCGGAGCTTCAACGAAGCTTGCTTTGTGGCAGACATCTTTCGCATTGCCCTTTTGCAGCGTCACGAGGCTACGTTGCAATACAACCAGGCAAGGCTTTGTTGTAAGGCCAATGGTTGCCTCGAACCCAGCATCGACCCCAGAAGAACCCGTAGAACAGCTCATGGCTACTTCCGGGCATCATGTCTATGATAGTCTATGTAGGCTATATTATCGAAGTACGAGGTGCCCACATTGGGGATGTTGAACCAGAACGTGGCCCCACATTGGAACGAAAGGTTACCTTTGATCCGTCCGTCAGCTCGCAGTGATACGAAGGATAGATTTTCGGGAGGTGATTAAGCCCCAATACTGGATCAGATCACATGTCGACGTCGGTATGATTACTGTATAATGTACCCCCACCACCCTCGAACTCGTGAACAGACTCGCAAGCCTGTCAAGTAAAGAAAACCCAAACCATAGCTGGGCTTTGGCAGTCTTGGGGAACCTGGTGGCCACACTCCAAAGCTTGCATGACTACTCGGAGCCGCAGCGGATGCAGGATTGCAAATTTGACCCTTGACGGGCCTTCGGTGGCAAAAGGTTCGTTGCCGTAGCCTGTGGGTAGCCTCCCTAGGTCTGCCTCTATGTGATCATCTCTTTCTCAGCCCTGTTTGGTGAGAAGAGAGAGAGAGAGAGAGAGAGAGAGAGAGACAGAGAGAAGACGCTCTTGAGCTGTGCTCGCACAGCTGGTGGCTCAAGCTACACTCACTGCGAGAGACTTCGGAAATCGGAAGTCGGCGCACTCGCGTCCTCCCAATTTAGACTATCACCAAGGCCCTCCTACACTGCCACACTCGATACCTGGTACGGTCATCTCGGATCCAAGTTCCGTGGGAATGTGGGAATGAGCGTCAAGCGAGTACAGGGTGAAGCTGAAGATTCACTGAGCTTGCTGAGAATCCTGTCGGGGGTGCCTGCCTCTGTTTGTCCTTCCGTGCCGCCGTCGCCACTTTGTAAGAAGGCCCTTTGATCTCAGTTGGAGCTGCGAGGAAGCTGATCTTGTTGGCGTTTGGGTTCTGGGTTGAACCTTTTCTGGTATGGACATCCATTTCCGACCTGCGGGCCGAAGGTTTTGTGGTTTGAAGCGGTGCAGTCCAAGAGGTCTTGTGAGGATTCCGGCCTGACTGGGTGAATGGTCGCCGACATGCCCAAGAAGAGTCTGATGACAGCCAAACAGGGCATGCGCCGTCCCATAGCCCAGAAACCAAGACCCGGATAGCCCGCAACCTCAGACAACCCTTGTCTCTGAAACTCCTACGTAACAGACAGTTCCAGTGGCAGGTGTTGCAGACAAGTCCACCACAGCCCAACCTGTGTGAAATATCACATGTGCTGGCATCACCTTCCTCAGATTTTTTGGCTCGAGCACTGAGCCCCGTCACATCTCCAGAATGCGAAAAGCCGCCTGCCAGCAGTCAGGCTAGTTTCCTTTCGAGGAATCTCCTTGCCCACGGGACGGAAGAAGTTGAGTGCCTGGCTTTCCAGGTGCTTATCCTCCTCATTCCTCTGGGCTTCGCCCAGGACGGGAGTTTCGTTGGTTCGGGTCAGTGGCCGTACTCTAATTGCATCCCGGCAGCTGGGTGACATGCTTGGCGAAAATGAGGCATGAGCTGGCCCTGTCAGTATATGTGCAGGAGCCCCTCCTTCACTTGGATGACGAGTGCGCAGAGGACCGTACCGACTGTGCGTTGGCCGCCTTGCAACACCGAGGCATGAGCATCATGAGGTCAGAAGCAAAATCTTGGCTTGGCTCTTCGTTGAAGCCTTCGGTTGTTGGCAGGTGTTCTGACCAAGAAAATGGATTGCCACACTGCGGTGCAAGGAGAAGGATGCTTCGATGAGGTGGGGCAGTGACATTTGAACTGTGACAGTGACTGCGAGCTGGAGGTGACTTGGGCACGAGAGGTCGGCCTCCGCCGCGTGGCCCAGCGAGAGAGAGAGCGAGAGAACGAGGGGGAGGGGAAAGGCCCCAACAGTTAAGCAGACGCCGTTGTTTATACTTGGCCGAGGCACGCACCCAGACTGGTATCCGGGTCTCACCGCGAATTCTTCGGTGGTGGCCTTGTCTGGGCCGACGGAGGCCTTTTAGAGGGAATGGCTTTTGCCGAGGTGGCAGACTTCCAGCTCTTGGTCCACGACCAAGCTCCAGGCGGAGTGCTAAGAAGCTTCATTCACTCAGTGTCCGTCTCAACCTGACAAGGCAAATGCCCGATACCTTGTGGTGCACTGCCTCGAACTCAGAGTTTGGGCTCGGCTTTTGATCTAATGAAATGCTCTCATCGTTGCAGTTCACTAAGGCCTCGCCCGAAAAAGCCTCTCGCGGGCGGCCTCGTGGCCCCCACAGAGGAAGGTGGAAGCGTCATCATAAAGGCTCGTGCTTGGTGTCTTCCATATGAGGCAGCAGTAGTAGTAGTAGTAGTAGTAGTAGTAGTAGTAGTGGTGTCCATTCCCACGAAAGGAAGCCCTACTACTGCTACTACTACTACTACTACTACTATTTCTCCTACTATTACTACTATTACTACTATTACTACTACTACTGCTACTACTACTACTACTACTACTACTACTACTACTACCACCAATACCCCTTCTCAGAACATTCATAAACCCCAAACTTTCCGAAGGTGTTGAGCTACAACCTATTCTGGTGGAACCTCTACGGTGTCCGCGGCGGTAATGGGGAGAGTGCCGGCCACCTCATCAAAGCTGAGACCCTGGAGGACTCAGAGTTTTTGCCTTGCAAAGTTTCCCTTTTGTCTCCAGCGGCAGGCATCTAAGCATTCCAGGACGGGCTCTTCGATGTCATGGGTTTCCAGGAATGTGAGAATGGCATCCGTGTACTGGAGCCGGCGCGGTACCTGAAAGGACGTTGCACCTTTGTGCGCAGGTGTCCTGTGTGCATTGAGGTGGGCTTGATGGACCGCTATGAAGTTCTGCAAGGCTTGCGCCTTGCGCTGTTTGAGCGGTGGACACCATGCGCTGAAATTCTGCAGCAGGTATGCACGCCGTGTGCTTAGCCTACCGGAAGGAAGCCTGGAGATTGCTGTCAAGAGGCAGCAAGGACGTTGGGGAGGACTTGCTCGCAGGTGCTTTGGTCCTCCACTGTTCGGCTTGCTGGTCCACAGCAGGATATGAAGTCCCACTACTACGGACACCGCGGCGTGGTCTGGATGCGCCTTGTTCACAAAACCACTGGCAGCCACTTAACTTGCATTTGACTCAAGCGCGAGACACGCCTGAGCACATTACGAGCTTCCTTTTCGGATTTGTGCTGCGCATCTTCTTTTTTGCTCCGCTAGGAAAGCTGCTCTTCGCCAACCACCACGGGCCGCTGGAAGTGAACTCTGGTGGTGCCCGCGGCGGTGACTCCATCGCCAAGAACCTGATAGAAGTTCTTCGGAGCAGTTCCGAACCAGGCTGAGTAGAGGATACGAAGGCACCGCCTACGCAGTGTCAGCACATGCAGGGGACTCCATCATACTGGTGGGAGACTTCAACGCCAACTCGGCGTCCCGCACCATCCAGGACACCGTGATGGGCGGCAATGTGTGGGGTTTCGTGACGGTTTCTGGGCTGGATCCCATAACATGGGCTGGCATAGACTCCAAAAGATCCATCCCAAGCACTTGCCTCAACAGGCTCTTTGGTCCCGGATGGTGATGCTCTACGGCGGTGGGTCCTTCGGCGGAGTAGCACCTCGCCCATGATTTGAAGACACGCCCATAAGACCATGGGCCTCGGCAGTGCCTTGTGAGAGCTTGCTTAACAGGACAACATCTTCGGCAACATGGACGCGGCCTCCGTCGTGAGACGCAAGAATCTGGGCAGTGGAGGTGACCAGACGCAAAGGAGACTTTCGGAGAATTGTCCGGAATTTTCGTTCCTTTTTCGGGGTGTGGTAGCTGCTCTTCCGGGCTTGCCTTCCTTCTTCATTCTGCCTTCTGCGTGTGCCGAGGCAGTGACCACGATGCCATTACAGTGACGGTGTCCGTGGGAACAGGAGCGCCGGAGGAGCTGCAGAGGCCGGTCGCAAAGCAAAGGAAGGACCAAAAACGGAGGAGCCACGGAGCCACACACCCCTTTGCAGCTTTGGCTTTGTGCCGGCTCAGGTCCCCGCTCCGCCGAACCGGCGAGGTGCCGAGTGCTGCCCTGCAGGCGGGGACGAGGACAGAAAGCATCGAAGTCGAAGTCCAAAGGCCGCTTCGGATCTCAAAGCGAGGCAACGGATGCGCTGAAAGTGAATCCGCCTGGCGACGACTGGCAGCATTTCTGGTGTGGACAGCTGGAGCCAGATGTGGGCTATGCGCCTCAGCAGTTTGCGTTGAGTTCACCTTCGCAACCATGCAGGGCCTGCAGGGTCTTCCAAGACAGGTACCTCCAGTGGGCAGCTGGTCCCGAGTGATCAGCCACCGACCTGAGATGGGCGACGACTTCGATGTCGCAGCTCCGCAGCGATGCTGCCGCCTTTGCCAGCGAGAGCCCAGGCTCAGCAGAGGATGAAGTTCTAGCGGTGTGGAGATGCAGCCTCAGCAGCTGCCTGACAGGTGCAAGTCGTGGACATGGAAAGAAGGAGGGCCTCGACGCTGCGAGATGTATGGAGAAGTGACTTGCCTGCAGCTTCGGATCAAATTGAATATTGCCAGACACCGGCCAGTGAGAGCAGTACCAGTGGCTGTCTAGATGGAAATTGTAATCCCACTCTCTTTCTCACCTCACCGGTCTATGACAAAGTCGTAACTGTAGTAAGCAGTGACGGATGCACACAAGAGGCATGCTTGCAGAGAAGCAGCACCGGCGACACCATCGCAACACGTGGCCGTCGTCGTCACAGTCGCAACGGTAGTAGTGCTCGTGTAAGTCTGGTGAGGATAGTAAGTGAGAGCAATTGTGGCAATAGATGGCAGTAAGTGGTAGTGGGACGTGGCATCATTATCATTACCAGGATCAAAATCTTCACGACCAGCATGTGCATTATGACAAACACGGTGATGATGTGGATGAAAATGGGTATCGACGACGGCTTTGAGTGTGCAAAAATGACGGCGTTGATGAAGGTGATGGTGGTGTAGATACACTTCTTCAAAGGAAACCATAAAGATGCATTTGGAAGAAGAGTAGCAACGCTAAACAAGCAAACATGTTGCAAACTGCGAGTATGCGAGTAAAAGCAGCAGTACGATGGCCAAGGCCCCAAGCAAGAAGGAATCCTTGCCCGGCCATGTCTCGGGGCTGCCAGCCGTTGAAGCAGCCAGAGAGGCAGGTTTGCATTCTTCCAGCCCGGTCTTGTGCATTCGTTTGGGAGCGCTTTGGTTTCAACTTGCTAAACGACTGAGCAGTCACAAGACCATGAAAAGCGGCTTCAACACATCTTGCTGGATTGCGTCAATTTCTGATGATCAGCGCCTGTTTCTTGAGAGAGGCCGTCCAGGAAGCAGCTACTGCACTTCGATCCCTGCCACGTCCGTGAGAGCNNCACACACACACAGAGCCCAAGTTGCGATGTAGAGTGCAGCAAGCATTGAGGATCAATCGTAGATAGTCCTATTGCCTTCTTGCTCCGGCCTTTCATTGACAGCGTTTTGTAGAGCGTCGATCGTCTTTCTTTCAAGAATTACGATCAATGTCACTGGGTCGGTAATGGTATGCTTAAAATTAAAACGTGCTCAATTCAGAAAGTCATGCATCAACTTTGTAGCCTCTGCTCGCCACAGTTGCTGAGCATATTTGTTTGCTTCAGCGTTCTGAATGCTAAAGGCAACGCAGAATGCAAAATGGAATTGTTTTTTGGCTTTCTTACGCGTTTCAATTCTCAATTCCGTTTTTCAAAGTCTTGCTGTCTTGTCGTTTTTCGAAGTTATATACGACACGAGTACGAGATTATTTCACTGAAAATTCCCAAATCATTTTCTATAATATTTGGAATGCTATCAATATTGACAGGTCGATGAATAGCAACGAATTGGAGGCTCTTGAAAAAATTTCGGTCGAGGAACTTTCACTTGAAAAAATCAAGAGTATAAAATTTCTCAAATAATATTTGAATTTAATTATACGATTCTTTTTCTTTTTTTCAAGCATTGAATTATGAAATATTTATATAGAATCAAAAATTCTTATGTCTTATATAAATATTATTATATTTTGAAAATCTGATAATATATATATATATAAATTGAAGAAAAGAACCGAATTATTATTAAAATATTTTGATTAGAATTCAAAATAAAATAAAATTCAAAAAAATATATAATTTAATTCAGTCTAATTTTTTTTTGAATTAAAAATATTGAAATTAATTTCTATAATTTTTGAATAGAATTGATATTTTAATTTTTG